>JAPMOR010079761.1:4252-20951 GCA_026543865.1 Argiope aurantia | reverse complement strand
ACATCAGAACGTTCATCAGAATATCTATTAGATCTATAACATCAGAATGTCTAATAGATCTATTACATCAGAACGTGAATCTGAATGTCTAATAGATAGATGCACGGCAATGAAAAATCAATGATTAGTAAGTATATTCTTTCCATATATATTATATATATTTTCTTTAAAACTTAATATCTTAAATAGAGTATGTTGTTTATAAAATCTGCAAATACTTCATAAAAATGAAATAAACAAATAAAAATTAAGTGCAAAGTGTTAAAAAATATGAAAAAGTAATCAAAATCTTTATTTCTGAGATCTTAATAATGAAAGAAAGAAAAATGATTAAATAAATATAAAATAATAAAAATGGTCTGAATTCCGATGTTATATTCTGACGTTTATAGCATGATGTCGATTAATTTCACGTAAAAGGTCAGATGTACAATCTTTGGACTATATAGATTTATCCTAGACTATGTAGAAAAAAATGCTCCCAATCCAATAAAAGCGTTGGCTTGAAGGGTGGAATTTCTGGTCATATTTTTTTGTGTGTCATTTTGGCTTATTTTTATGTTTTTTTTTTCTGCCCTGATTGTTTATAAGGCGAAAATTGAATTCCTATTGTATAAGAAGGAAGCCCATTTTTACTGAAAATCAGCATATTCTTAATTAATTTCTAATATTATTTTGACAATATTATTTAGATCAAATTTGTGTTTGAGAATCATAATTTTAGAATGACTTAAAAGTAAATACCATTGAAGAATGTTTAATAAAATGAGATATGTCAGAGATATTGTTGGGTAATACACATTAAATATAGGTGCTTTCTAATTATATATTGCATTTTAGATAATTTTTTTTCCAAAGCAAAGAACATATTCTTGAATAATTTCATTAATTAGATAATACTATTTAGGAAATTTAATTTTTAGGAATACGTTTACTAATTAGATTTAACAAAACTGCCCAATTTAATATTTTTTCAATGAATTTTGATGCAGTTGTAAATAATTCTGAAAATATTCTATAGCTGTAATCATGACCCATTTTATGCTTCATAATTGCTTTCCGATATCTACCTTGACATGTTATAAAATCTTATATTCACTTCATAATTTCACTAAGTAAATGAAATGTATTTATTTCTTTAGATTTAAGAGGGCATAATTATTAGCCTTCGGAGCATGGGAACTCCTCCGGTAAGGTTCAAAAAGGAGAGGACTTCACTGTCTCTTGCTTGCTGCCCCATCATTGGTATTGGAAATTTTATTGAAAACACAAGTACGAAACTCCTTTTAGGGATTAGTCTCACCTAGAAGGAAAATCAGCTACTACAGTTTCAATTGTCAAGTTAGACAGGGTTGGAGATGCGTATGAATTGATTCATAAGATGATATCGAATAGGTGTCACTCGCTGTAAATTGAATACAAGCAATCGCACCCTTAAACTGCCAAGTTAGGCTGAACCAATCATGTGGTCCAATATTTGCATTTTCAAAGCAAATAAAGTTTTGTCATCAGGGAATATTTGTAGAAGGATGCAGATTGACTGTGGTGACAGTTCTCACATTGAGTGCATATGGGTCGGGAATTAAAGAGCCGGAGATCAATGGCGCTGATGAGATTTCGGGATTTATTTGATATATATCTATAATCTAATCTCTTAACATCTCTATCTAAAGATCTCTTTATTAAGTATTCCATGATGTTAGATATTGAAGTAGTGATCGTTTATTCTCTTTATGAAGGGTGGATTGTTTGAAGACCAGTATTTTTTGAGTCGGTGGTGCGGGTTCTCGGATGCTGTGTATTTTGGGCCGATTAGTGAAGACCAAAATAGGTTGATATTGATGAGGGAGACCAAGTTCCGATGTTCCGGAAATCCGGCATGAAGATTAGGCGAAGACGGGAGGGGAGATTTTTCAATGATGCAAAGTTGAATTCTTGGGATACACGTAGTGTTGGGTAGTACCAATACTTGATGGGCTTATCTTTTGGGCTCGAGAAGTAGGATAAAGTGATGGTGATTTGTAAGATCCTGGATATCTAATAGGTGATGATGTGGGAGAAAATGAGAGATTGATACCTTCGTTGCTAAAGATCAATCCACCCATAAAAAATTAAGGGACTTTCATGAAAGAAAATGAAGATGTGCCAGAGGTTGCGTCAACATGTCGTGTATTTGATGTCCGAAAGAAAGTTAAATGTTTCCCTACAGTCTGTCAAATTCAGCATGTTGCTTCCCCTAGCAAACAGTGGCAAAGTTTTGGATCAGACTTCGAAGCATATTTTCCAAGTGAATATTTGGCAATCCCTTGCTGTCTGACAGAGTGTTTACATGCCAAGAATATTGTGTCTTCTATGAGAGTTTAGAATTATTCCGCTTATCCCGCATACAGACACAGCTGATGTATGAGGAAACAATAATATGCTTTATCATAAAAAGCAGAGATCCAACGTTTCTTGGATGTCAAATATCGTGCCCGATAAATTGAACCAATTGGAGTTTATCCTAGTTTCGACATTCAATATCCTAAAAAAATGCACTTCTCCCTTTAGGATTATATGAAATTGCCTCTTTTTACTTGACACCTGTGTTAGCAATGGTATATATATATATCAAACAAAATAATTTTTGCCTCTGAAAGGACAAAAAATATCTTGAGATTGTGGTTGGATCTTTCGCATGTCTGTGTAACTGCGAAAAGTTTTCGAATATCTGCTTTTAATCTTACACAGACTTAAATAAGTAAAATTCAATTAAGTATCGCATATTCATTCTGCTCTGACTTTAAAAAGGAGTCTTGTTCCTAAATTACTGCAAACAATTGACATTTAACATCGGCGTCTTATTTTATCAAATGAATTTACGAACACTTTTCAGTGATTAATAAAGTTAAAAATGTTTTTATTAAATGAATTTTTCATGAATTGCTTCCTAAAATTGATAATAACTCCAGCTTTGGTGGTATGGCAATAATCTTTCTTAAAGAGAGATTTCTTCCATTAAATACTTTGTCCAATATCCTTAGATTTTATTCCGAACTTTCCTTCTTGTACTCGTCAATGGCAACAGAAATAATATGACTAAGATATATAACACATTGACTTTGAAAAATAAGATTGAAATGCAACTCAGCCCTCTTTAACATGTTATCATTCTTTAACATCTATAATCGTTTTCTTTGAGTTGAGTACCAAAGTACCACTTAAGTTTCTTTATATTTCAACACTCAGTGGTGAAGTGCTTGTTCAAGATTTTTAGAAGAAATTTATCGGTGCTGACAAGTTCCACTTAAGGCTGCTTAAGATGTCACTTTGGAAAAGGGGATAAAAATCATTCTTTTTCTGAAACGTATCTGATAAAATGATAAAAAAACCATTTTTCACAATTTGGCAGCTCGATTTCGGTAAAAGCAGCGTCGTGAATGAAACAATTATGAGTTTTTAAATTTAAAAAAGGTAATTCTTGATTCGATGATTAATGTATTGATAAATTATTCTAAATAGTAAATGTTTCTAACAATTAATTTTATATTTGAGATATTGTCTGTTTCTCTATGATTTAGAAACAATAAAAGTAGACACCTTATTTTAAAAATGTTTTGAAGAAATTAATTAACTACTAATTCCGTGTAATTCTGATTAGTAAATTCCATGACATGTTAGTTTAATTCAAATCAAAATCATAGTTAGATATTTTATTAATTTTTTTTAAAGTTACAGTTTTGAACTAGAGACAGAATTCTGAATAGAATCATTCATATTTCATGAAATATAAGTTAAGGAATTCTGAATAAAATCATTCATATTTCATGAAATATAAATCAAAAAGTTCACTTTCCTGTTTACAAAAATAATTTTGAAGGCTTTATTAACACATTTGTTGTCTGAAAGACAATTTGAGAATTATGTTCCAGCATTATTGGACACGTACAAACATATAAAAGCACACATAACGAAGTTGAAAGTATTTGTTTGATAAGAGATTAAGTAGATAAGAATTTTCTAATTGCATTGTTTCGAGTCTATATCTGGCTACATTTCCATAAAACTGGGAAATCAAACATTTTCCTTTCTCTTGAAGTTAAGCAGATGTTAGCTAAATACAAACGACAAAGCGTTAAAAGGTTTCTGATTCCTGAATGTGTGGATTTTAATTCACATATTGGTACTCAAAAGTGTGTCATTGTTAATATTAATGAGTAAGGTAACACAAAGGAAGTATGAATTTTAAATATCAGAGTGAACTCATTGTCATGGACAAAAGAATTTTCATTAGATGGCAGAATGCATAAATAAATACATTGGACTGAAATACTAATGTATGCATGTTATTTTAAGTGATTTATAAAGATTTAAGTAGAAAATGTTTCTAGAAAAAGAAATAAAGGAAAATTTACTTTACTGATAGATATATATGATATCTTAAGTTTGGAATGCAGAGTGAAAAAACAGTTGTTTGCAGAAATTAATAACGATGTTGGAAATTCTGAATTAGTGATAAAATTATTAATTTCAAAAATGTAGATTTCTATAAATTATTGAAATAAAAAATATAATTATTTTGCTCAATAAAGCATTATGAGTTTGTAAACATAACAAAACAAATGGAATTTTATAAGCATTTTTCTAAATTATTTATTTTAATAGTTAAATCAATATTTAATTAATGCAATTTATTTTCACCTCTAGTTTTAAAAAAATGTTAAAAATGCCCAATTGAAATTTAATTTCCTAAGGTCATGATGTTCCTTAATATCTACACTGCTACGACTTTCTTAATATCTACACAAAAAGAATTTTTTAAAGACATATTTTTAATAATTATGCTCTAGTTTTAACAACGCCGTTTGATGTAATAAAATCCTGATTTAAACGGCGAATCTTCAATGGAATTTTTCAAAATAATTTTATTTTAAGTGAATAAATAAAATTAAAAAAATTAAATATTACTTTCAAAATGCTAATTGCAAATTTCTTAGAAGCATTTATTTTTTGGACATTAGATAAAATAAAAACTAAAGAAATGATTGAAATTATTTGTATTATATACACTTTGAGTAGTTCATTATTACTCGAAATTAATCAGACATACATAAAGATAAGAAGAAAGTTATTTTAATTCTTAAAAAAGTTATCATCGTTTTCAAATTTGAATTGTATGAAGAGTTTATTTTAAAGATAATCATTTTAAGAGCTATTATTTTTTATTGAAAATTAGCAGAAGTATTTCCTAATTATTCAATTTCATTTTCTGCGTTTATTTATTTTTTTTTATCGATCGTGCAATTTATTTTTAAAACATTTCTTTAATTTTTATAGCATCAATTTTTAAATTACTTTTTCCCATCTCTGGAATATGATGCTTGATAATATTTTTGAAATGGCAGGAATATTAAATGTGCCACTTTAAAGAAAATCCAACAGAAATGATGGATTAAATTTCTTCCTAGAAAACCGATTTTTTATACAACTAGATCATTGATGCTTTAATCTTAATTAATATACCACCAAACAGATTGCAAAATAATTTTTATATAATTATTCTGTTAATGCAGCAAGTGTGTATGACAACTGCTATAGTCCATATGTCGCCATTAACTTCAGATTGGCGAAAGCTACAGATATAAAAATAGCGCCTAAGTTTAATGAAATATTTATGTTCTTCTTAATATGATTGATTCTACATTGTTTTTCATAATTTTCTGTTGTCATGTGTACTTCGAAAATGCTAGGAAACAGGAAAAAAAGTAAGTTAAGAAGTAATTGAACTCTATCCATTTAATGTGAGAAAATTATTAACGATATATATTTTACAGATGTGGGCACATGTGCCCACATCTTTTCTAAGGATGAAGAACTTAGAATAGGTAATTATTTACTTGCTGTTGTTAAAGATGATTCGCTATGGATTGATTCAAATATCACGAAAAGACGAGACAGAAATCTTTGAACGAAAAAATATTGCTCCTCTTTACCTATCGTTACTTTTACAAGTAATGTGCAGTAAATTATTTTGAATTTCAGGAAAATTTCCTTACAGATAAAATTTAAAAACACATAATATAAGATATAGTTTTTAATAATGAGTAAAACAGATAAAATAACTATTACTAAAGAAGATAAAAATTCCAGAAGTGCTGTCGAATTTTTTTCTATAATAAATAGTCTGAGTGAATAAAGTATAAGTAGAATTTTCAATGACAGCTTCATTGGGTCTGCATTTCAATTAGCTATTGCATTTTGTAGCACAGAACAAGAGATCTGAATGCATTTTATTGCAGAAAAGAGCATAAATGAGCATTATTGAAGAAAAGCGCTTCTTCATTCATCACCAATTCTTTAAGACGCGGTTTCGTAATTGGCAACTAAGCAAATGTATGTTTTATGCATTTTAATCTAAACATTGCACGCAATGTAGATTTTAGACTATCGAGAATGTAGCTTTTAAACTTTATCGATGGTTCAGTAAAATATTATAATGGATTTTATGTGTAAAACTGCAAATGCTGATTTTAAAGCTTGTATCAGTAGTAGTCATAGAAGGGAATTTAATCCCACAGCTTATGACTTTTTTTTTGTTACACTTAGACATAACTTTCATGACTGCATTTGTCGCCGTCTCTAAGTTAATAAGGAGGCAATTTCAAACTTTAGTGAGTACTTTGCATAAATGTTGTTTTGAGAAATCACGTACAAGCTATAATTTATGTATTCAAACATTGAATTGAATTAATCATCTTATCATGGGCAACTCAGAAAATAAATTCATTTTTTTTTCACACAGATTTACAATGGATGCAATATAAGATTAAAAAGTCCAAAATTTACTTTTGAAATAAAAAAAAACGCTTGATTTTTTTAAGGTTAATATCTTTTTACAGAAGCTATTGCAAAAAATAACAAAATTAGTTGAATTATAATAAAAGTGTTATCAACAATTGTTTAAAAATTTTATACCATTAAAGCTAGAATGTACTAATAAATCCTGAAATGAAAGAAATTTATATGGTACTTGTTGGTACTTGCTTAATAATTAGTTAATTTCGAAACTGGTTGCATAACTTATGAACACAGGAAAAGCATTATGGATTTTTTAATATTTAAAAAAAATAGTTTTATGAAATTTCTAAATATAAATATCAGTAATACTTGGCTTATAAATAATTGCCAGTTGTAAATGAAGAAGTTAATAGTGAACCAGCTATCAAATGTCACATTTCTATTTTGTTTCTCTATTGCTTCATTCAATTTGTGCACAACCCTTGTAAATATTGTATTTATTATTTTGAAAAATTCTAATAATGTATTCATAAAAGATGTAATATTATTATATGAACATAGACTGATTGATAGTATTTTAATTTCAACTGAACTGATATATTTTATAAATTTTAAATGTACACATAGTTAAGATGCTTTGAAAGATCAATTAATAAAAAGTTTTTTTAACATGATAGAAAATTTCTAGAGTGTTCTCCCAAGAAAAGAATTAAAGTAGCATAAACGTGTCTACTTAAAAACAATGTATATTTGTTTTGTTATGAGTAAGTCAAATTACATTTCGAAAAATTCGAAAATATAAATTTATTATCTTTTCCTAATATTTTCAATTCAATGATTAAATACTACATCTTATTATATTTTCGTGAAATAATCTATAAAAAATTTTGTTTTCCGAACTGGTTCTTTTTTATTCATAGAAGTGATTATATTAAGCTGTATTTATATTTTATTTTTTAAATTTAATTTATGAAATTAAATTATTTTTTTATTTTGGTTTTTAAATTGAATGAAAATCCCAGTTAATAGGAAAGACATCGATTTACTGGTTAAATCAGATTGGGAAAAACAAAAATTCAATAAACAGCAAACTTTTAAAACAACTTTTTTGGAGGAAGATTTTGATCATAAATTTAATTAGAATTTTTTATTTCATTGAAAATACACTTTCTTCTTTTTAAGAATCCCCCTCCCCAAAAAACTAATATCTACTTGAACCAAATATTTCTTTGCAGCAAGTTCTCAGAAAAAGAAAGGAAAAGTAAAAACGTTTATTTGCACATTTTTTTTTCCTTTTTAAAACTTCTGATGTATAATGAAATGTCTTGCTGTCTTTTACTGAAAGCATTTTCCATATCCGGATTAAACCTCTACAAATGAAGAAAATTCATCTAACTTGAAGAATATTTTCTCACGATTCCATACGATCCTTGAATTCGCATTCTTGATATGTAATTTCTGATTGCATTTAATTAAAGTTATGCATGTTAAGCATGGATAAGAAGGAATATAAGTTGAAATAATTGGCATTATCTATAATTCACGAACCAAATGAATATGATATTTCTGCTTTGCTAAAATTTGCTAATGGGACAAAATGTTAGAAAGGCATAGCACTAAATGCGTTTTTTCATCGTTTTTTAACTCTTTCACTACTAATCCGACCCAGATCGGCCATGAAAATTCTATACTAATGGGCCCTTTCAAAGCCAGTTTCTATTTCAAACGAGGGATGCAGGATGCAAAAATGTTATCACTAAGAATACCTTTGCTTTACATCCTAAATTTCTCGTTAGAAAAAAAGAAACTGTCTCCAAACTGATTCATTTATATAGAGTATGAACAGCAGGGATGGTTTGGCTTAATAGTGAGAGGGTTAATATTTGTTCGAAAATGACGTGGTTGCCTTCTATCAGTGTTATCTATTTCTACGTATTTAGAGCTTTAAGGTTCCATTACTTTTACTATGGATAAAAATGAATTTTAATTTCAAATTGAGGACACACATTCAATAAATTGTAATTGCAGGACAATCAAACTTACAGATATAAACCGATATAAATTATACAGCATTATACAAAGATAAATAATTCTGCCGTTAATTTTTATCACCTCAGAAGGAAAATAAAAGAAGCTATTTGTTCCAACGAAGTTATTGGTGAAGTTTTTTGAATTTCATTTAAATTATAACAATCGAGAATCGATTTAAAATTGACTTTTCGCTGTAGCGTGAACAGCAGTATATTTCTTATTGTCAAAAAATTTCCTTTTGAAAATGACCTGTTGAAGAACATGTTGAAATTAACATGAAATATTTATAATGATATAAAAGGTCGAAAAATATCTAAAAGATACTTTGCGTTGTCTTCTAAATAAAGATTTAGGATAGAGCTTCTGATGATAGTTATGGTAAATCCCCACTCTCCCCAATTATATCTGATTTTTTTTCCAAGGGAATATTACCTTTACCTGTATCTTTAGGAGCTAACGTCAGGGATATTCTCTTTTTCAGAGAATGAACCTTAGATAGTTGCCAAGAAATGATGTATTGATTAGAGAATATAACGTGATGGTTATGGTAAATCCCCTCCCAATAATATAGGATTTTATTATTTTTCCCACACCAGAAGGAGCTAGTGTCAGGGATATTTTCGTTTTCAGAGGATGAACTCCAGGTAGTTGCCAATAAAGGACTGATTGTTCAAAAAATAAGTGGTGATAGTTATGGTGAATCCCCCCCCCAATTATATCTGATTCAGTTCAAAATGATTATTACCTTTTCCACATCTGAAGGTTCTATTGGTGGGGGATATTTCCTTTTTCAGAGGATGAGCCCCAAATAGTTGTCAAGATTTGACAAATTAATCATAGAAATTATTTCTACTAAATCTGTATTAAAACAATCAGGGATTTGATAAATGCTGCCAATTATTTGGCGAATAAGAAGAAAATGAGTTTGATGTGTTGATTTCCATTTCGCAATTTATGCCAGTTGTTCATTAATAATAATTTATTCTTACTGAAATCTGTTTGTGATATCAAAGTATGTCCTTAAAACGGAATACTACTTTAAGCAATTGCATTCCAATATTTTTTTTTGTTCAAATTTTACAGATATAAATGCTTATATTTTTTTCTCGATATTTTTCGGTACTTTTCCGTTAGCCGGGCCAAATGTCGCCAAATGTGAACCAAACGCTAATTTGGCGGAATTCTACATTATTTGGAGATTTTTCGTTTGCGCCCAGCTAATGGAAAGTGAACCATACGTGAATCTAGTGTAAGAAATTTGACGGAACTCTACATTATTTGGCGATTATTCGCTTGCACCTGGTTAACAGAAAAGTACCTATTTTTCTTGTGAATGCGAAAGTAACATTTCAAAAAATTCGCCAAATTTCGCGGATTATAACTAAAATTATACGGATGAACCTTAGTTTAACCCCCTTCTTCGCCAAGTTGCGATAACGCGACAAAGCTGGCAACCACGTTTTCTCTAGTTTTCTCAAAGTCTAGTCACCTTTTCTTTAGTCCTGGTCCATGTGTTTTTCCGCTCACTGCGCGCTCCGAAAAACACAGCGCAAGACATTGTTGGCGATTTTTGAAAATTGCGCCAAATCGGCGTTAAACTCCGATCGAACCAAATATATTTAAGAAAAAATATCTTATAGATTAATTTAAAGACACTGGAATCCTAGAAGTAAATTATCTGCTTCTGTATTTTTTTTCAATAATTAAATAAAGTAATATAAATGCACTGCTTTTTCAAAAATTTTCGTAAATATGATCTGATTTGCACTGCACTGCACTGATCTTATACACTGCATAAAAGGATTTTAGACTCATGCGTCCATTTTAATCTAAAGGCAGAGAGTGAAAGAAAATATTTTTGTTAATATTAATGCATTTCAGTTGCAAAAGAAGTGTGTATTTAAATATTCCCAACAGCATATGGATCTAAAAATGTTTTTAGAAATTAAAGAATTATAGATTAAAAACTTCGTTGTTAAAATGGTTAATAGGATTAGGATTTTAAGAAAGAAGAAAAAGTAGAAGTTCTCAGTATATATATATATATATATATATATATATATATATATATATATAAACATTGGATTTATTCGCTTTGTGATTCATAGATAGTGAATCACCTGACCCACTACGTTTGAGGTTGGTTTTGCCAGTATTGTTTGATAGTATAGTACAAAAAAGTTTCACATAGCTTGTCATGTCAGTGAAATGTGGACAAAAAAAGAAAAGTAAGGCTTTAATTAACCCGAAATTAAGGGTGAATGAGTTAAAAATAACCCTATTTGTTAATTCTACTTTTAGATATACCATTTATGGATGCGCCAATGCAAAGGTTTCCGGTTTGTTTATCTTTTTCCAGTGAAGGAAATTTTCTCTATCACGTCTCGGCTAGCAATCGTCAAAATACCTAAGCAATGCACGTGTTAACTCTGTATTGTCCTTTTTTTTAAATAGTAATGAAGCATCCAAAGATATAAGATAAAGAACCATGCGAAGAAAAACGGTGTGGAAATCTGACAATTTGAAAAAAAAAGTTGATTGTGAAACTGTTAGATTGGCGATAAAATGTGGAAATTTGAATCAATATTTAGACACTGCCGATATGAGCAAAGAACATTTCATTGTGATATTTTGAGTTATGAAACGGGAGAAGGAGGATCGGCAAATGTAATTTGTCAAAATTGAAAAATTAAGCTTTCAATATTGAATTGAAATTCTTATAGAAAATACTGATTCTCTTATAGAAAAAGTAACTGTATTCCTTCAATTTTTATGATTTCACGAATTTCTGATTATAAATTTCCGTAAAATTTTCATTCAATATTATACTTTGCTAGAATTTTAGAGGAGACTTTAAACTACTGAGGATAATTTGTTATTTTCTGTTGTTATTCAAAATGGAAAACAAAATAAATAAGTAAATAATTAAAATAAAAGGAAAAGATTTCAGGTTATTACATATGTAAAATGAATTTTGATGAATGTTATTATTATATATATATATATATATATATATAGGGTAAGGTCTCGACTTCGGAATCGGAGGGTTTCAGGTTCGAGACCAGATACCGTTCAAGAACCATCGTGTAAGAGGGTCTGGTGAACGTTAAATCCATCGGAACTAAACGTCTTCCCGCTGGACTGGTGTGAAAGTTTGGGGAGGGGGTACCCAATCAGGTGTCGTCCTCATCATCCAACCGAGGTTCAAAATTACGAGGTACGTCCCAAAATATCCCTAGTGTTGCTTCAAACGGGACGCTAATATAACTAAACCTAAACCTATATATATATTAATTTAGATTTTTCTTAGAGAATTTATTAGTATATAGTAGCTGTATCCAATATTAAGTTATCATTAGTATCCAGAAGTTTAACGTGGTCACTTCGGGGCTTCAGAATTTTGATAAGATTATACATTTAATAACTGTAACCGAATTGGGTAAAATTTGTAATTGTATTTTTAAAATGAACTAAAGTAAAGATAAAAGAAGCAAAAGGAAGAAAAACATTTATTCACTTTTATTTATAGTTTATTTCAAAAATATTAATTAAAAATTTATTCATCATTGTTTATGGATAAATATTCTAAAACAGTTTACTTATTCACAGTTCGCACTTGCATTCTTCTTTTAAAATTTAAATATTCCAAGGTTTCGAAATATAAATATTATTTGATGGTTCTTTGGATGATTTTCCAATGTATTTATTAATTTCAGAACCATCAACGTTATCAACGAAACATCAACATCATTGTTTAAACTTGTTTACTATAAGGTTAGGATCTTTCAAAATTTCACAAAGAATCTGTGAAATTTTGAATTGCGTTCAGCATTGAATGGATTAATTTTAGGTAAAATTTCTTAAGCTTAAGAATTTCTATTTTGTTTTTAAATCTCAATAGAGTTAAGCTATACAGTTACATTGTATAGCTTAACACTTAACATTTCACTAACACTGATTGAATATGACGGTAATAAAATTCTTCACTTCAAAATGAAAATGTTGCACAATGATGTAGTGATGCCAGTAATCGAATACCTTTATGCATATTTGAGTACAAAAATTCGGAAATTTTCATAATATAAAGAGAATTATGTTATTAGCCACGATTATATAAATTGACAATACATCATTGTATAACCATTTTCAAATTATCGCTACTATTTCCCACTGCTGATGCTATTTATGATATAAATTTTGTATGTCTTAAAGAAAGAAAACGTTACAGAAGAAATAATTTTTAATAACTCCAATCAAATGCATCAACCTAAGCAGTAGACACGTATTGTATCTTTTGAAGACTTTTATGGAGCTTTTCCATCAATATGACAATATATCTCTATGTCCCTCAAACTCATTAAAGTAATATTACAGAACTATTAAAATGTATCTCTTTAGATATAAACAGCATATCTCGATAATCTAATGTTCAAGCTAATAGGCTATATTAAGTATACTTCATAGAATCTTAATTAACGAGAAAATTTAAAATTTGACACATGATTAATAAATTGGTAGGGCACAATATTGACTTCCTTTTAGTTCAATTTCTGGAAAGTTAAGATACTGAAGTATGATAGATTGGATACCTAGCAGTGACAAGGTGAAACATAGTTCTCTTATTGGGAGCTCTTAACCATTTGACCTTCTCTGAGTTATAGTAATGGTACTATTATGTAATATTTTATCCTGCTGAATTCTCGTAGAAAATGTATTGATAATCCATCACTCGGACTTTTGTCAATAAAGGACCTTTCAAACTCGTTTAGACTTACAGGTAAAACTTACAGGTGCTTTTCAAGTAAAGTCTTTGTTACTCACTGATATGACTGCGCATTGATTTATAACGATTTTGGAATAATACTGAATGAAATGAAGACATTTTGTGAGAAAAGCAACTCTGAAACTGACATGTTATGATTGAATACTGATAATTAGATATAAATCAATTATAACTAGTTGAAGTGGTCTCTCTAAAGTTTTCCCGAAAATTCTCTAATGAAGATTTTATTCCTTTCCGCTTATAGGCAAGACTATGAACGTCAAGAGTTCTCATATTTTGACTTTCACAAATGACAATAATGTGCTTTGTACAGCAATATAACAAATAGGTACTTGAGTATGAAATGTATGGTGCTAGTGAACATTAGTAAATTTATCAAAATTTAAAGACCCCTAAACGCCTATTCAAAAAACTACGATGGTTTCCCTAGACGCCTGGACATCACTATGGAATTTAAATTCTACTTTCGTTAAGTGTGATTTATTAAATATCCGTCACATGATCTTTGTTCATTGATGGGTTTCGGGGACAGGGAATAATTCAGAGGACTCTCAAAGGATGTTCGACCATGAACTTGCTTCATAGCCATCAGTGAAGCAGGTCTTGTTTTGTATATAAACGCCATAAAAACTTAAGATTTTTTTTCGGACATTAGAATTGCTTGAATTTGAAATGACCTTAGGAATGACAGGGTTAAGAATAATCGATTTTCCGCAAACATCTAGTGTTTTTCTTAAATCCAGCATATGTGTTGGAGATATTTTTGTGATAAATCAGACTATGGGTTAATAATCAAATATCAGAAAACCGGATATATGTTTTGAATAAATTTTTTTTACTGATCAATCGAAATCAAAATTCGACATAGAACTACAGTTGTGGTCACAAGATCACAACTAATTTAATTCGTTTTTTCCCCCTTTCTCATTCAGTTATCACATTTATGTGCATACAAAATTACAGATCTAGAGACGGTCGATTTCTAGATGGATTTCTTTGGAAATCTACATTATTGAGGTTAAACCTTTGTTCTAAATTTAATTTATTTTGCTCTTTAGGATTTGTATTTAGCGTGTTTATTTGTGTTCGGTGGATCAAAGCCGAGCAAACTTTCTCAAGATGGAATTCAGTTCCAAGTTTGATATATATTTACGAATTTGGTTTAAAGATCATATACAGAATATCAACCTTAAATTTTAAAGTTTTTTCTATAATTATTTTGTTCAAGAAAGCCATATCGATACATAGACATAATTCCAAAAATATTTGAAACGTATGTCTATAAATTCTCGGATTCCGAGATTATGGAGATTCGTCAAAATCTCACGATCTCATTTCATGACGATTACAATACTTTTTCTTTGCATACATCGTATAAAAAAAGCAAAAAGCAAACATATCGATCATTCTGATGATTGTCATTCCTTCTGGCATTATTGCAAAATCATTTTGCAACTAGTAGTTGAATGCTTGTATTCAATGTCAAAAACTTCGAGTAATAACTATTGTGTATAAGTTTCATAAGTTACAATTTCATAAGTTACAATATTTGGCAAATAGCGACATTCTCCGGTGAATGTCAGAAATCATGCTGTTACCATTGATTCGCATTCGTTGATTGACATTCACTGGATGAGAGTATCGACATTCGCTGAGAATGTTAACATTTTCTTATGTCGATGTAAATGATTTAGAATAAAATATTAGCAACATACTTTATTTATAATTTTTTTCAGGATTTACTTTTTGCATATTTAAATAAGAAAATTAGTTTAAAACCTCCAAATACAAATCTTTAGATTCGAATTTATTATAAATGTTAAAGATACATGATTAAGAAACCCATTTCTCGATCGCTGATACCACTCTCTAACTGCATTGATGACATTCAAGTTTAAATTGCTATTGTCGATAAATTTGCTTCTAAACGTGGATTAGCAAGATATGTTTATGATCTTTGATACATAGGTAATTTTTACAAGGTAATTTAAAAGTCTGTTATAATAATCAATAATTTGTAAATGATTTAGAATAAAACATTAGTCAAATAGAACATAAATAAAATCAAATATGTTTTATGTTTAAAACAGAATTTATTGGCAGCATAGCCTACAACTGAAATAATCAGATGGTTTTAAAATTGGTACAGAAATGCTTTGTGGAGAAATATTTTGCTGCTCATATTATGTTACTTCATCAGAAATGGTACTTCATTTTGCCAAAAATATTGTGGCAATTTGTTTGCCTATTCATTTTCTGATTGAAAAACCGCTACTTAAACTTTTGCAATCAGTTACTCTACTGATAGTGTTACTTAAAACACAGCTTTGAAAACAGCAGGATTCATAGAGGGATTTAATTTACAAACTAAGCTGCAATTAAGTTATGGCTTCCTGAGACAAAAAAGCAGGCTTAATGTTATGCAATGATTTTAATTTCAGTAAGTTATTGGAATAAAAATAAAGAAGCACTTGAAGTAACTCAAATAGGATTAAAAATATCCATGACGATTCATATGTAAATGCATACAATTTGTTAAAAACATTTGTTGGTATTCGTTAAAAGAAGTAAAATGCATAATATTCTGTCGATTATGAAAAGGCCCAAACGCTCGTTTAACAAAACTACATAGGACGTCTAGATATAATTGAAAAATTTCCTCCCATCCTGTTAAATATAATTGATTGAATACTCATAGCACGTGCATTGGTTGATAGAATCGCTTGCTCAGATACGTTTTGCAGCAGGAAGTTTTCTGAGAACTCTCATACAATTTTTAGTAGTTATCAGTTAAATAGGATCCACTTTTGCATATTAACCCCTTAAGCTTTGAGGGCAAGGAGGATTAAGCTTTTATAACACTTGAAAAAAAACGAGGTGCTCTAATGAAATATATGAATATAAAAGTGATCCAAGGATTGAGAGGGTAAAAATTGATTATAAAAACGATATAAAACTAACTACATTGTTTCAATTAGTTTTAAACAAGAAATCTGCTTATTCATTCAGAATACTTCTAAAAACCATTTCCATTATTTATTTAATAATAACTAATTGCTTTTCCGTTTATTGCAAACTTAAATGAAGTTTTTAAATTTTTGTTTTAAA
>JAPMOR010079735.1:0-19093 GCA_026543865.1 Argiope aurantia | reverse complement strand
ACGTTGAACATCCGATGTGCATTTATTGCAAAAGAAAACGCATTGACGAGGAATTCTTTCTAAAGAAAATCAAAAAAATTCCCTGCTTCAGATGGTTATACCAGACATACAATCACAATAATCATGAGCAATTTTCTCATCATTTGCAGAATCCGAACCTTTGGCTTTCAAGCTAGAAGCTAATATGCTTCCAACTACGCAGAATAGCCGTATGTTTCGACGCAAATATATTTAATATTTCTTAAAATTAAATATATAAATTCTGAAATTGCTCATAAACCTGGAAGTCAGATAATTGGTCATTGAGATGTTATGTTTCATATGAAGGAACCCTTTAATTAAAAGCGAGAGAATTTAATTCTTATCAAAAGGATTTATTGGAGTTTAAATATTATATTGATATTTTTGATTCAAAGTAATTTAAATTACTGTCAAACATTTTTCTGATTCTAATAAAAATTGCTTTTTTGAAGCTTATATTAAAAAAAAAGCATCATCTATTTATTTATTTATTTTTGAAAATTTGCGAAAAATGAACTTATATTTTAACTTCAAAGTTTGTAGAAAAATATTATTGTTATTGCTTCAAAATCATAAGTCTATGTAATATTTCGGAAAAATAAAAACCTAATTCAGCAAGAATTTGAAAAAAAAATGTTCTTCTTTGATCTCTCAATAAATTTCGCAGCAAGATGAGTTTCAAGAAATTAACCAATTAAGATTTTAAAAATTGTTTGTTCTAATTATTAGTATTGTGGGGAAGAATGAAATCAGAACTGCAGAAAATTATTTATTCTGGTTGAGATTACAGGGTCTTCATCGCTTGTATTAGAAATTATGTATAGATTGCATTCATATCTTCACAATTTTAATGCGAAAGCGCCGCAACTTAATCACTTTTGAGTTTTGTATTTAAATAAATTTTAAGAGTCCGGAATTTCTAATTTTTAAATTAAATTAATTTTTTTGACAAATTAACCCTTAATATTGTTGAATTATACAAGAAAGTGTTTTGCCTCCGACGAGAATACTTTGGAATTCCGATGAGCATTTATTACGAAAGGTAAAACATTGTCGAAAAATCTTTAATAGTAAAAGTGCAAACATCTCCTTTCTAAGTTACAAACAATTAATGAATAACAACACTGAAGAGAATTTTTCTCATTATCAGCAGGGATCGAACATCAAACATTAGTTTCTAGACTTAGATCAGACTAGTATCTAAGATGCTGATAATTACGCTTACGATTCGCAAGCAGCGACGAAAAAACATTGAATATTTCTCATCCGAATTTCTCATGCATTTCCTGATTTAGGATAATTGCCTTTTGGTCATTGAGATGACTTTATGTTTCAAATGGAGGAATTCTATAATTAGTTGCATGAAAATTTAATTCATATAAGAATTGAATTACTCGAGTTTTAAAAATAAAAAAATAAAACAAATTATTTCGCATTATTACTATTCATCTATTAATTTGCGTTTACAAATATAGACAAACTCAATGACAATCCCTATGTTTAGATGCAAATATATTTAATAATTCTCATCCAAACTGCTCATAAATCTGGAAGTCCGATAATTGGTCATTGAGAAGTTATTTTTCAAATGTAGGAACCCTTTATTTAGAAGCGTGGTAATTTAATTCGTATCAAAATGATTTATTCGAGTTTAAATATTGATATTTTTGATTCAAAATAATTTAAATTAACGTCAAAGATATTTCTTATTCTAATATTAATTGCTGTTTAGAAGCTTATACAAAAAAGAAAGAATCATTTTTTTTTAATTTGCCAGAAACGAACTATTATATTTTAACTGGTATCTTTGTAGAAAAACATTATTGTTATTACTTCAAAATCATAAGTCTTTGTAATATTTCGGAAAAATAAAAACCTAACTGAGCAAGAATTTGAAAAAAAAATATTCTTCTTTGATCTCTCAATAAATTTCGCAGCAAGATGAGTTTCAAGAAATTAACAAATTAAGATTTAAATAATTTTGTGTTTGGATTATTAGTATTGTGGCGATGAATAAAATCAGAGCTTCAGAAAATTAGTAAGTGTGGTTGATATTGGATTGTCTTCATCGATTTTATGGGAAATTATTTACAAATTTCATACATATCTTCTTCATTTTAATGCGAAAGTGCCGCAAGTGAACACTCATGAGTTTTGTATTTAAATATATTTTAAGAGTCCGTAAGTTCCAATTTTTAAATTAAATTAATTTTTTTGACAAATTAACCCTTAATATTGGTGAATTATACAAGATAAGTTTTGCCTCCGACGAGAGTACTTTGGACTTCGATCAGCATTTATTACAATAGAGAAAACATTGATAAGAAATATTTTCTTAATAAAAGTGAAAACATCACCAGTTTCAGTTTAAAACAATTAATCAATCACAAAACTCATGAGCATTTTCTAACCATCAGCATGGATCGAACAATGGGTTTGCAAACTAGAATCAAAGATGCTGACAATTATTCTCATGATTCGCACGCAGAGATTCAAAAACATTTAATATTTATGATCCGAGTTGCTCATGCAACTCATGATTTCAAATAATTGTATTTTGGTCATTGAGATGACTTTATGTTCCAAACGGAGAAATGCCATAATTAGTTGCATTAGAATATAATTCATATAAAAATAGAATTATTCGAGTTTTAGAAATAAAAAAATTTTTCATTAGTTAAAATTTAAAAAATAATAATAATAATTTTCCACATTTTATTGCAAATTCGCAGCTGAAAACTTCTGTGTTTTTATTTTAAGAGTCCGAAAATTCCAATTTGTGATTTATTTATTTTTTTTTTTTCAAAATTGAACCTTTTATGCTGGTAATTTATGTAAGGTAGAATTATACTTCCTTTGCCTTTATGTTGAACTTATTACAAAAGAGCAAGCATTCTTACGAAAGGTTTTCTAATGTAAATTAAAAACATCCCATGCTTCAGAAGAACAAAGACGTACAATCACAGCATTCATGAGAAATTTTCTCATCATCAGTAGGGATCGAACAATTGGTTACCCGACTAGAAAGACAGACGCTGCCAACTGTGCTCTCAATTCGAATATTTCCCTAGAAAAGCGTTTAATATTTCTCATCCTAATTTCTCATGTAAATCATGAACTTAGATATTTGCCTTTTGGCTATTAATATGACTCAATAATTCAACCGAAGGAATCCTAGAATTAGTTGCATAAAAAATTAATTCATGTCAAAAATATTTTATACTTGTTTAAAAATTGAAAAAAAGCACTTTTCTTACTATTCAGCTATGCAAATATATTTACAAATATACCCAAACGTAGTTTCAATTTTAATATTAATTGTGGAACAGAAGCGTACAAGAAAAACAAATGGTCAAATGATTTTTTTGTTAAGTTCGCGATAAATGACCAATTATATTTTATTTCTTTATTTGTATTAAAATATTATTTTTATTTCTTAAAGTTTGTAATTCAGCATAATATTTCGAAAAGATATTTTATTTGTCAAAGAGAGGAAGTCCAAAATTAGTAGAAAGAGAATTTAATTCGCATCGAAAATGTTTTATTCGAGTTGAAATATTTTTTACAAAAATAAAACAATTTATTTCATATTATTACTATTCAACCGAGCAAATATTTCAATGTGTTTTAAATTATGAACAATTTTAATTTCAATTCTAATATTAATTGCTGCTTAGAAGCTTACAAGAAATGGAAGTTCATAAGCTTACAAATATTTTTTTCAAAATTTGCGTTAAAGAAAAATGTTATATTTTATTGCAATATAATATACAAAATTTTATTTTTAGGGCTATAAAATCATAAGTCTGCTTTTGTCCAGAAGTTCTTTTTCGTACCAAAATTTAGCAACGAAATGTTTTGAATTTTTTTTTATCTTCTATTAACAATTTCATTAAAACAAAATCATTAACCTCTGTATCTTTTTCAAAATTCAAACAGCCGGAGTCTTCAATCAAATCAAAATCGTATCCACCATCGCTAGAATTATCGTACCATCAACGGAGCAAACTGGTAAACAAATTTGCGTACTTCTTTCGAACTCAAACCAAAATAAACATTTGAAGTTTGTTTAACATATTCTCTGAGATCTGCTTCCCTGTCACAGCTGAAAGATTTCCGTGCTGTCAGGAACCCAATAGGTACTCCCGCTTTTCGAAGCTTTTTGACTGCAGTGATTTAGAGAACTCAAATGTATCCAAAATTGCTAGTAGCCTTTGAACCTGACAATTTTTAATGACACATAGCTTTCATTGCTTCAAAAATGAAGTCCAGGGGTTCGAAGCTCGATTTATCGTCTTTTTTCTGTTTCTAAATATGTCTCTGAAAACAAAATATTAGTAGTCAACATCATTTCATACACATGATCAAATTGCTCCACAACGCCACAGGTGCTAATGTGCCCCGTCATGTCATTTTTATTTTGATTCAATTTTTCCCCCCAGAAAAATTAAATTAATTCAAGTCATATTCTCATGAATACGCTCATGAATGTCAAAATACTAAGTCTAACACGCAATAAACTCCGTTGCTAGTATTATATACTCTAGGAGAAAATCAAGTGAGTGGTAAATCATTACTTTTCAAACAAAAAATAACATTTTAACCTGTAGTATCTGTCGGTTTGTATGAATGACTAAAACTTTCTGAGCGCAAGAAATCATACTTACTGTTCACAATGATCTATTGCTAGTGGCCTTTAACTGCGCTATTAGTCTAATGTCTCTCCTAATGTCTGCCCCGATCTTTCCTAAGATTTACATTTAGAGATCAATTATATTTAATCACTCTGTACTTTTAAGTGGAAATTAGAAATTCAGGAATTGTTTCGATTGTTAGTATTGTGCGGAAGAAAGAAAGTAGAATTGTAATATATTTGTTGTTGTAGGTGCGAATGTTGTCTCTTTGATACATTTTTTTGAAATCATTTATTGACTTCAATTTAATGCTCATTTTAATGCTACTGCTGAAAATAATGCTTCTGGGTTTCATGTTTATAATATATTTTAAAAGCACAATATAACCCAATATTTGACTTTAATTGTTTTATGCAACAGCATTTGTACAACATAGTGTTATATCTAAAACGAGATGGTTTTAAACTTCTAAATCTGGATTTAAGAGAAAAAAAACTTTGATGAGAAATATTTTCTAATGAAAATCAAAAGATTGCTGCTTTTGAGCTCAGTAAACAGACGTACTGACCAGCAAGTTACACTATTCACCGATAAAAAGTTAAAAACTATTTTTATCCAAATAAAGGATCAACCATTGAAATCTTAAATTATTTGTAGGGAATATTTCTAACATACGCTCATAAATCTGCATAGAAAGAAAACTATATTTTGAATATATTTAATTTTTACCGTCCTTTCAAACAATGGATTCTGTAACGACGAAATTAATTTACTAAAATACATTTTACTATAATACCTGTTAAATATAAATAATCCTTAGATGAAGATTCCTACAAAAAAATCCCATTCCTCTTTTTACTGTACTGAATACTTACTTTCCTATAAACATTATGTAAAGAAATTTTTATTATTTTATACTACAAAAGGTAAAATTAGTCGTTTTAAAAACATTTTTAGATGTTAAGAAAAAAATTTTAGATATTGTTCTACACAAAAAATTAGCTTAAATTGGAGTTTCTTACGTTAATGCAAAAATAACGATTGCATGATAAGAAATGATTTCATTTTCATTACTTGCATTTTAAAATAATATGTCGTCTTTTAACTTCATTTTTTAAAAATATATACACATATAAATCACATATTTCAATAATTAAAATTTACCCTTTCACGAATTTTTTTAAAAAATTGTTTTAATCTAGAATATAAATAATCCTTTATTATTAAAAACTTTATTACAATCCTTTATCATTCACCGTTTCATAGGAAAAACACAATACAATCATAAAACGCAGGACATGTTATATCATCAGAAGCCTGAACGAACTTTCAAGCATCAGATTAGAAGCAGAGATGCCGCCAACTACTGTCATCATGCACTAGTTTCGAGATAAGTAATTTGAATATTTCTTATCCAAATTATTCACGTAAATAATGAAGCCACATAATTGCCATTCGATGATTCAGAAATCTTACAATTTCAAAAGAAATAATGCTGCAATATTTACATGAAAAAGTAGTTGATAACAAAAATGTTTTATACCTGTTAAAAATTTGATGAAATAAAATAAATAATTGCATATTATTATTTTTCAACATCTCAATAAATGAACAAATTTACTTTCCCAGCTGCTATTAATTATTTTATACCACTTTTAATGTAAAAGGAACTATGTAATTTTGTGCCGAAATTTTCATTTTTTGTGTCACAAAATCTTACAAGAATTCAACCTTTCTATTTTATTTCGATATTTGGATTTCAAAATTGGAGTTTTAATGTTAAAAACGATAACTTTGTGAAATAATTCCAAATTCTTCGAAACCTTCTTCGAAAATAGTCTTCGAAATCTCTAGAACGGTTGTGCAAAGAAGAAATTTATGAAAATTAGAAATTAAGATTTCAGAAAATGTGTTCTTTCGTTTATTCGTATTGTAAGGAAGAAAGAAATTGGAGCTCTAGAAAATGAGTTATTGCAGCGAAGAGTGCAGAACATTTGAATGATTTTTAAGAAATTATTTATTGACCTCATTTATATCATCTTCATATGAATGATAAAGAGCGACTTAACACTGCTGAGTTTGTATTTATAGTTTTTTTAAGAGCTCAGATGTCCCAATTTAAAAATTTATCTACTTTTGAAAAAGAAATCTTTTGTGTTGGCAATTATGCAAGATAGTTTTATATTTTGGAAAAGGGTGTGTTGAACTCTCGATCTGCATTAACTACAAAAGAGAAAGCGTTGACGAGAAATCTTTTCTGATAACAACTAAAATAGTCCCCTGCTTCAGATAGCCACTGGACACACTATCACGATACTCAAGAACAACTTTTTCATCATCATCAGGGATCGAACCTTCGGTTATCTGACAAGACGCTTCCAACTTCCAACTATGCACTTAATCCAACTATGCACTTAACTTATTCAGTTAATCAAATGCAGTTATTCAGTTAATCAAAAGTTTTCCTATATATATATTTCCTATATATATATTTTCCTATATCTATATTCCAAAAATCAAGTTTTAGTGCTGAAAAACAATATATTTGTGTTATAACTTGATCAAAAATTATTCGGTATAAATTACACACAAAGAGAAGTTATATTTACTCGCTTTGTATTTATCTTGCAAATGAGGGATTCTGAAATCTAAAAAAATTAATATTACAATTTTTTTTCTTTCGTTTGTCAATATTGTGTGGAAAAAAAAGTTACGATTGTAATATATTTATTGTTGTAAGTGCAAGTGCTTTGTGTTTTATTTATTTTTTTAATTAATTATTGACTTCAAATTTAACTTTTTAATTTTATTGCTAATGCTGAACCTAATGCTTCTGAAATTTTGGTTTCAAATACATTTTAAAAGCCCAATATTCCGAATTTTTAGGCTTTAGTTTTTTAAGCTACTTTCCATGTTCGGTATTAGTACAACATAGTGTCATACATCAAACAAGCGGGTTTGAAACTTCTTATCTGGCTTCATGACGAAAGTAAAGTCTTTAATGAGAAATCATTTCTAATGAAATCAAAAATGTTTCAGAAATCAGACATCAATTTTTCACCCCTTACCGCAAACAATAGCTGATTTTGTACTCAGCAAACAAATATACTGACATATAATATAATTCACCGACCAAAAGTTAAAAACTATTTTCTTCAAAATAAAGTAAGAACCATTGAAATATTAAATTATCAGTGGGGAATCAAATCTAGACATTTCTAAAATGAGCTCATAAATTTCCATTTAAAAGAAAACTAGATTTTGAATACATTTAATATCCCCATTCTTTCAAACAATGCTTTCTATAACGATCAAATTAATTTATACGAAAGGTTTCACTATAACACCTCTTGAAATTAAAGAATAATTATATAAAAATTCTTGATAAAAACTTTCGTTTCTCTTTTTTCAGTACAAAATGTTAACGTTCTTATAAACACTATGTAAAGAGTTTTTGATTTTTTTTCTGCTATGCGAGGAAAAAAATCAGTCTTTTTGAAAACATTTTCAAATGTTATTAAAAAACTTAATATAGTTTTGCACAAAATAATTAACATTAATTAGAGTTTCTTACACAGACGCAGAAAGAACGGTTACATGATTTGAACCGATTTCCTTTTACTTAAGCCCACTTTAAAAATAATAAGTAAACTTTTGAACTGAATATTCAAAAATTATTTAAATAATAACTATATATATTTCAAAAATTAAAATTTACAATTTCTGGAAATTATTTTAAAACAATTATTTTTATCTGGAATACAAATAATCATGTATTATTAAAAAACTGTTTCGCTGCTTCAAAGAAAAAGACACTTTAAAATAAAAAAAAACGCGTGACCTGTTTTTTCATCAGAAGCTGGAATCGAAATGTCAAGCATCAGAGATGCCGCCAACTACTGTCATAATGGACATGTTTCTAAGCAAATAAATTTAATATCTCTCATACAAAATATTCACTTAAATATTGAAGACACACAACTGCCATTTGGTGATTCAGAACCCTTACGATTTCAAATGAAATTACCCTATAATATTTGTATTGCAAAGTTATTCATAACAAAAATGTTTTATACCTGTTAAAAAAATTGAAGACAGAAATCAAATAATTCCATATTAATACTTCTCAAATTAGCAAACATCTCAATGAATGATAAAGGTATGAACAAATTTAGTTTCCAAACTTCGTGTCAAAACTTTCCCTTGAAACGCATAAAATTTGAAAAGAACTCAACCATTCTTTTTTATCTCTATATTTGAATTTCAAAATTGAATTTTCATGCTAATGACGTTAAGTTTGTGTAGTAATTCTAATCAAATTGAGTAATTATTAGAGATAGGAGGACAAATATTATGTGCCATCTCTATAATTTTCGTACAAAGGAGAAGTTTATGAAATTTACAAATTAGGTTTTTTAAAAGCTTGTTTATTTGGATTGTTAGTATTGGAAAAAAAAGAAATTAAAGTTGTATAAAATTAATTATTCCTGAAGAAAATTCCTGTGTATTTCATTGATATTTTAGGGGAAATTATTTATTGAATTCTTTTATTTATTCCACATTTGAATGCGAATCGCTGATTAACACTGCCGATTTTTTTTATTTATAATTTATTTTCAGAGTTCAAAGTTTCTAGTTATAAAAATTAATTATTTTTGAAAAAAGAACATTTTACCTCAGGTAATCATAAAAGATAGCCCATGATTCGTTACAATCCGATCTGTATTAATTATAAAAGAGAAAGCATTAAAGGGAAATCCTTTCTATCAGAAATCAAAAACGTTCGAAGCTCCAAATAGAACGTGCAATAACAATGAGAAAATTCTTCTGCATCAGCAGGAATCGAAATTTTGCTTATCAGACTAGAAATAAATTTGCTGCCCACTAAGTTCAAAATTCATGCGTATAACATTGAAAACTTCTCATCCAAAAGGCCCCTAAAATCATGATTTCAGGTAATTATCTTTCCATCATTGAGACGACTTCATGTTTTAACCGAAAAATTCTGAAATTAATTATATGAGAAATTAATTCATAACAAAATTCTTCGATTCCCGTTAAAAAGTTAAAAAGAAAACAATGCCAAATGTTTTTTTTTTCTTACTTTTCAGCTGAGCAAATGTATTCACAAATGCAGCCACAATTATAGATCAAACAGATGTTGTTCTTTGTCCTCTCTATAAATTTCAAGAAGTAATTGAATGAAAATTTAAAAAATCCTTAGATTTGATAATTAGTATTGAAGGAAAAAATGAAATTAGAATTGCAGAAGATCATTCATTCTGTTTAAGATATGTTTGTATTCATCGCTTTTATGGGAAATTATTTCGAGTCCTCATTCATACCTTCTCCATTTAGTGCGAATGTGCAACTTCACACTGCTGCGTTTTGTATTTATAATATATTTCAAGAGCCCAGACATTTAATTTGTAGTTTTAATTTTTCTTTTTGACAAAGGAATGTTCTTATTAGGGAATTTTCCAACATAGTTTTATATTTATATGGAGGGTACGTTGAATTTCCGATCTTCATTTATTATGAAAGAAAAAAGTAATGACGAGAAATCTATTTTGAAAAAATATAATAAAAACATCTCCTGCCTCAGTTGGATATTCCTTCAAACAATCACAGCCCTCATGAGCAAGTTTCTCATCATCAGCAGGGATCGAACCTTTGCCAATCAACTAGGAACGAAGACGCTTCCAACTGCGCTCACAATCCGCAAGTGTCGATACAAAAATATTTAATAAATTTCATTTAAAATTCTCTCGTAAATCATGAAGTTCGATAATTGGTCATGGAGATTTCATGTTTAAAACAAATGAATCCTAGAATTAGGAGAATGAGAAATTATTGTATACAATAGATTTCACTATAACACCTCTAGAATTTAAAGAATAGTTATATAAAGATTCTTTAGAAAAAATTTCATTTCTCTTTTTACAGTACTGAATAATAACATTAATATAAACTCTATGTAAAGAGTTTTAGATTTTTTTATCCTATACAAGAAAAATCAGTCATTTTGAAAACATTTTCAGATGTTATTAAAAAACTTAATATAGTTTAGATCAAAATAATTAACATAAATCATAGTTTCTTACATTAACGCACAAATAACGTTTGCATGGTAAAAACTGAATAACTTGCACTTACGTCCACATTAAAAATTACAAGTAATCTTTCCAACTCAATATTTAAAAATTACTCAAATAATAACTACATATTTCAAAAATTAAAAATGTGCAATTTCTGGAAATTGTTTTAAAAGAACTATTTTAATCTGGAACACAAGTAATCATGTAATATTAAAAAAACTCTCTCGCTGCTTCAAAGAAAAAGACAGTTTAAAATCAAAAAACGATTGACTTGTTTTTTCATCAGAAGCTAGGATCGAACTTTCAAGCATTAGATTAGAATCAGAGATACCACCAGCTATTTTAATAATGGAATTGCTTCGAGACAAATAAATTTAATATCTCTCATAGAACTTATTCACTTAAATAATGGAGACACTAAATTGCGAAGAAGTCTTACGATTTCAAAGGAAATAAACCTTTAAAATTTGTATAAGAAAGTTATTCATAACAAAAATGTTTTATACTTGTTAAAAGAATTGAAGACAGAAACCAAATAATACCATATTAATACTTCTCAGATTAGCAAACATCTCAATGAATTATACAGGTATGAACAAATTTAGTTTCCATACTTCGTGTCAAAAATTTTCCTTGAACACATAAAATTTGAAAAGAACTCAACCATTCTATTTTATCTCTAAATTTGAATTTCAAAATTGAATTTTCATGCTAAAGACGTTTAGTTTGTGTTTTAATTCTAATAAAATTCAGTAATTATTAGGGATAGGAGAACAAACACTATTTGCCATCTCTATAATTTTCGTACAAAGGAGTAGTATATGAAAATTAGAAATTAAATTTTATAAAAGCTTGTATCTTTGGATTGTTAGTTTAAAAAAAAAATTAAAGTTATAAAAAAATATTTATTCCTGGAGAAAGTTCCTGTGTATTTCAATGATTTTTTGAGGAAATTATTTATTGAATTTTTTCATATATTTCCCATTTGAATGCGAAATCTCTGATTAACACTGCTTAGTTTTGCATTTATAATAAATTTTCAGTGTTCAAAATTTCTAGTTATAAAAATTAATTATTTTTGATAAAAGTACATTTTATGCCAGGTAATCATAAAAGATAGCCCATGATGCGTTACATACCGATCTGGATTAATTATAAAAGAGCAAGCATTAAAGGGAAATCCTTTCTATAAGAAATCAAAAACTTTCGCAGCTCCAAATAGAACGTGCAATAACGTTAATCCATGTGAAAATTCTTCGTCATCAGCAGGGATTGAAATTTTGATTATCAGGCTAGAATCGAATTTGCTGCCAACTAAGTTCAAAATTCATGCGCATAACATTGAATACTTCTCATCCATGGCTCATTAGAATCATGATTTCAGGTAATTATCTTTCCGTCATTGTGATAACTTCATGTTTCAACCGAAAAATGCTGTAATTAATTATATGAGAAATTAATTCATATCAAATATCTTCGATTCCTGTTAAAAAGTTAAAAAACAAAGCCAAATATTTTGTTTTCTTAATATTCAGCTGAGCAAATGTATTTAAAAATTCAGCAACAATTACAGATAAGACGGGTGTTGTTCTTTGTCCTCTCTATGAAATTCAAGAAGTTAAGAACAAGATATTTAGGAAACACATTACATAGCAATCATCATTTTATTTTCTCTGTAAAATTTAATCCCTTGTCTTCCTCGACAGAAAACGATTTAGCATGAATTTTAAATCCGCTCTGAAAGGTCAAGTGCTATTTTTATAATGATGGAGTTTCAAAAATAACCAGTGCAAATTGAATTTTAAAAAAATGCATTTGAAATAGTTTAGAAGAATTTTTCTCATTTACATAAAGAAAACCAAAGTTCACCGATGTTAAGGGGAAAAAAAACCCTACTCCTATACAATGTAGACAGCATGCATCCGATAGGTATTTTCTAGCTACTGTGTGTAGAAACACTGAATCAAAATTGCAGATTACAAACGGCTAAAATCAGATTATGATCACCGTCCTCACTGATGAGTGAAAATGATCTTTAAGCAAAATAACATGCATCTGTTTAAAAATGTATACATATTTATGCATACGCACACATAAGTATATAAAATGTAAGATCTCATCTCTACGTTTCCTCGATAATGATATAGAAATCAAGATGATAATTCTTCAGACAGTTGCTGACCTTAATCATAGGAATCATTTCAATTTTCTCATCTTTAGCACGGACTGAACCGATGTCTGCCTCTCTTCATGCAACGACCGATACCATTACGTTATGTAAGTCGCAGTCAGAAACATAGAAAAGTTTTTCCGTCTTCAGAAACGTATATAGGGGAAAACCTTTGAGGATTGCCCCATTTTTTCATATCTAACTAAAATCTCTTTTAAACCCCTTACTAATTACTTTACAATAAGAAATGATTCCTCAAAGAACATTGGTGCCAAAAAATATTTAATATCGAAGGATCATTACGATAGAAAATGGATCTCTTTCAAATCCAAATTGAGCATAAAATAAGTAGTAATATCTTTTGCATCATTAGAATCAATCAATTAGAACTTCCACCTTAATATTTTGAGGCGTTCAGAAATTGTAAAATAAAAACCTTTTATTAGAAACATAAAAAAATCATCGAAATTTCAGAGAAGACAATAACAAATTAACCTATGTTTTCAATCAAAATAATATATACAGTTTGATAATAATTAATGTTACGATTTCAGAAATCGATCCTTTTAAAACTACTGGTCAGAATAACTTAATATTTTAGAAGGACAATATTGAGGTAATGTAATTTTGTTTAGAGATGGAAAAAAAAATTCTTCCAAAATATAGCGACAGAGGTCGCAGTCAGAGGAAAGACCAAAATGGATTCGTTAACTACAGGAATATTGTAAGCCAAAGGGAAACAATCGAGTTCAGGGGTTAACTAAAAATTATTCAGTGAGATTTACATTATTTTGGAGATATGCGAAATACTTATACCTCACTTGCGCGTCGCAGACTTAGCTGACATAAAAATGAAGAGCATCAGTTGTTTGCCTGAATGCTTCATCATGACTCTAACTCTGAAGGATCGCGCTCTGCTCTTGAAGTATTTTTATAAGAACGATGAGTGCGCACATACAGCTAGATATCAGGAAGTATCAGACATTAAAATCCATAAAATCGGGTTCAATAACCACATATGGTCTGCGAAAAAGGACTGCTAAATTCGAATAGAACACTTCATTTGAGAAATGGTCTGCGAAAAATGACTGCTAAATTCGAATAGACCACTTCATTTGACATGAAATAGGGTAAATGAAGGAAACCAGTTTCGGCTACGGCAGTGGAAGATGTGCTCACATAATTACAAGAACAGAATAAGAGCGATGCTGGAATTCTTTCAACAGCTCATCCTAAATATTGACGTTGTGAAATACTTCACATTCACTTCGCAATAACGCATTTCTTTTGACCAGGGATTTTTATCTTACTTGATTGTTTAAAAAAATTCTTTAGAATATTTTACCGATAAATATATAATGATTTTTGTGAAGATAATGATATTGTTATTTTTGTGATTTTTTTTAACAAACTAAACTGATTAGCAGGTTAAATGTGAAAAAGTTTTGTTTTTAACTTGGACAGATATTACTTGCTATTTTCTGATTTAGATAATTGCCCAGAAAATTTATGGCTCAATTCGTATCATGGTATTAATAAAAGAATTTCGTATCGATTCCGTCCTATAATATTAATTTAATTTTCTTTTAAATTAAATAATAAAAATAATAATTCTGAAATCTTTTCATTTCTTCGGAAATCTTATTTTCAAGAGAAGATTCTTTTTATGTCTAATTTGAAACTGTATAACTAATATTTAAACATAATACAAGAAAATACTAGAAACGAGCTGCTTTAAGACAGTTATTTTATGTAAGAGTATAAATGGTCACTGCTTATGAAAATTAAATGCTTCCCACCGCTTCAGCGAAAGGCTAATAGTTACAATCGCAACACTCATCAAACATTTTCTCATCATATGAAGGGAACGCTCTTTTGAATATCAAGGTGGAAGGTGAGATGCTACCAACTATGCTCCTAATGCAGTTGTTTCCAAAGAATATATTTCAAAAATGCCAATAATGATGTGTCCGATACCACGAAAAGGGGGTGCAGTAGCTTCTGAGGGTAAAGACCCCTGAGCAACCGAAGGTAGAAGTCTGATTTCCAGTTGAAATGAAGATGACACACATACATTCGTTTGCACAACACGGACTCCAACCCGGGAAGAAGCGCGACCCCTAAGACAGGATGCCGGAATAAGTAATCTATGAAAACATGATTTTTGCTTATTTTCTTTTTTAAAAGCTTCTGAAATGGCTTTCTGGAAGAAATCATTATTTTTATGAGAATACAAATCTTTGACATCAAAACTTTTTTTTTCTTGGACGTTTAAGGACTGAAGGTGCAAAATAATTTTTCTCTTAATATTAATATTTAGATCTTTATTCTTCTTATTGTTACTAACTTTAGTAACTCCTCTAATATTGTCAAAAATAATCTCATTTCTCTATGTGTTGCTTTATACGAACTTTCTTTTGAAAAAATCGACATAATTTGGAAAAAATAATGTTTCTTTTTATGTAAAAAGGAATTTTATGAGAACTGAAACAATTTATTTTCTCTTTACGTTTTAATTACATTTATAGTTTTATTCTTGAAAAAAAAAAGATATTAATAGAAATAATCTTATTTTCTAAAACCCAGACATATTTAATAATTTTTAAAAAAACATAGATGCTTTGCAACTTTTGTTTCAATTGGTCATGAAGCACTTTGAGAAATAAACTTTTATATGTTTCTTTCTATTCTAGAAATAGAATAATAAAGACAGATAGAGAGTTTATTTGTGTTTATTTACTCTAGAATAATAAAAGAGTAATTAAAATGATGATTCTGTAACTCCTACCAAGGTAATTTCAAGTTCCAATCTTGCAAAAAAATATCAAATGTTTTTTTTTGTTTTGTTTTTTTGGGTTTTTTTTCAAGATTTGCGATAAATGAACGATTATATTCTCTTTCAATATTTGTATAAAAATATATTCTCTGAATAGTAAAGTGATAATTATGTGTAATATTTCCAATAAAAAATTTAATTCTGCAATAATTGAAATTGAAAAAAGGGTTGTTAATTGCTCTCTCGATTAATTTCGTAGTAAGATGATCTTAATTTTTAAATATTTGATTCTTTTGGTTGTTAGCATTGTAGGGAAGAATGAAATTTGAATCGCAGAAAATTATTTATTGTGTTTGAGATTGGTGTTCCTTCATCGCGTTTACCGTAAATTATTTACATTCATTCATATCTTCTCCATTTTAATACGAAAGAGCAACTTGAAACGGATGAGTTTTCTATTTATGATATATTTTAAATTCCATGTTTATTTTTGAATTTCTTTTTTACAAAGACATTTTTAATGCTGGTGAATTAAACAAGGTCGTGTTATATATCCAAAGAGGGCATATTGAACATCCGATGTGCATTTATTTCAAAAGTAAAATGCATTGAGGAGATATTCTTTCTAAAGAAAATCAAAAACATGCCCTGCTTCAGATCCCAAGAAGACATACAATCACAGCACTCATGAGCAATTTTTTCATCATTAGCAGGGATCGAACGTTTGGTTGTCAGGCTAAAGTCTAATATGCTTCCAACTGTGCTCATAATGCACAAGTTTCGATGTAAAATTATTTAATTTTTCTCATCTAAATTCCTCACGTAAAGTATAAATTCCGATAATTAGTCATTTAGATTTTAGGTTTCAGAGCAATGTATGATAGAATTAGTTACATGAGTATTTAATTCGTATCAAATTTTTTTTATTCGGGTTTAAATATTGAAAAATTGAAACAAATTATTTAATAATATTGCTATTCAGGTAAAGAAATATCTCAACATATTTTAAGCTAGTCTATATATCAAGCTAGTAGCTCTGATACTTACAACACAGTCCACTTGTTTCGATTCAAAAACATTTAATATTACTAATCCAAATTGCTCATGTAAATTATGAATTACGGTAAATGATTTTGATAATTGAGATGACTTTATATTTCATGCATCTCATCCTAGGAATCCTAGAATAAGATGCATAAGACATTATTTCGTGTCAAAATATTTTTTTTTCGTGTTAAAAAATTGGGAAAAAAAATTATTTCCTTTTCTTAATATTTAGATAAACAAATGCATTTACGAATATGGACAAGCTTAGTTTCTTTCCTACTATTAATTTATATTTTTTTAATATTTATTTTTCATGCTACAAATTCATAAATTGGTGTAATATTTCAGATAAATATCTAATTTCGTAATAATTTTAGGTAAAAGAGATGATATTCCTTGTGCTCTAATAAAATTTCACTGCAAGAGGTGCGTCAAGAAGTTAAAATTTTAACAGAATTAAAAAATTGATTTTGTTTTCTTTCTGATTATTGTAGGGAAGAAGGAAATTATAATTGTCGGAAATTGTTTATTGTCTTTGAGACTCGTTTGTGTTGATCGCTTTTACAGGAAATTTTTTATTGACTTCTTTGATATATTCCCCTATTTAATGTGAATTTTAATAGTGCTTAGTTTGTTATTTATAATATATTTGAGGAGCCCAGAATACACAATTTTTAAATTAAATTAAGTCTTTTTTTTTAAGAAAGGGATTTTTTTTATGATGGGATACAAATTAGTTCTATATTTACGACGAGGGTGTGTACAACTTCCAATCAGCATTTATTACAAAAAAGAAAGCTTTGACAAAAAATCTTTTATAACGAAAATTAAAAGCATCCCCTGCTTCAAAATAGATATTGCATACAATCACAGTACTCATGGGAAATTATCTCATCATCGGCAGGGATCGAACCTCTTTTTATCATTATAGAAGCGAAGATGATGTCAACTATGCTTATAATTCGTTTGACTCTGCACTAAAACATTTCATTTTCCTCATTCAAATTGCTCATGTAAATTATAAATCAGATAATTGCACTTTTTCTTTAAAACGGCTTGACTGCTGCCGACTGGTGGTGAGGTCTCGTTTGCGGAACCTAAGGGCTACTTGTTAGAAACCAGGTTTCATAGAATAACTGGGGCTGGTAAATGTTACAACAGTCGGGGCCAAATGTCCTTCCGCTGGTATGTGTTGGAACTTGGTAGAGAGGACTAGAGCTCTGGTGCCGTCTTCGTTATCTGACCTAGTTCAAAATTACGAGGTCCGTCCCAAAATAGCCTTGGTGCTACTTTGAAATAGACCGTTAACATAACTGACCTAAACATTGATGACTTTTGGTTTCAAGCGGAAAAATCCTAGAATTAGTAGCATGAGAAATTAATTCGCCTCAAAAATATTTTATTCGAGTTTAAACATTGAAAAAATATAAAACAAACTATGCCATTTTCTTACTTTTCAGCGAAGCAAAAGGTATTTACAAATGTGCACAAACTAATTTTCCATTCTAAATGTAATTGTGGTATCGAAGCTTACAAGAAAAATAAACGATCAAATGGTTTCATTTTAAATTGATGAGAAATGGGTCTTTGTATTTTTATTTTGATAGTTTCATTAAAATTTAATTAAAAATCATAAGTTTGTGTAATATTTCTGAAATTATCCTAATTCAGCAAGAATTCGGAAAAGGCAAGAGAAGATAACGAATTAAGATTTAAAAATTTAGAAGGGAAAGAATTTAGCTTTTGTTCTTGATATTGGTGTTTCTTGATCGCTGATATTGGTGTTTCTAGAGTCTTCATTCATATCTTCCCCATTTTAGTGCGCAAACACAACTGAACATTGCTGAATTTTGTATTCATAATATATTTAAAGAGTAAAGAAGTTAAATTTTTAAATTAAATTGATTTTTTTGAGATAGTATTATTTTATATTGGAGAAATATACGGTATAGTGTCATACCTAAGAAGAGGGCTTTTGACATTGCGATCGGCTTTTATTACAAAAGAGAAAACATTCATGAGAAATCCTTTCTAAAGAAAAAACAGCCCCTGCTTCTGATTGAACCTTTCATACAATCACAGCACTCATAAGCAATTTTTTCATCACCAGCAGGTACCGAACCTCTGTTTATCAAGTTAGAAGCTAGGAGTCTTCCAACTACCCTCAGAATCCACGCGATTCAATGCAAAAGCATTTAATATTTCTCATAAAAATTGCTCATGCATGCTCTGTATTCAGATCATTGCCTTTTGATCAATGAGATGTCTTTATGTTTCAACCGAAGAAATTCTGTAATTAATGGCATGAGAATTTAATTTGAATCAAAAATGTCTCATTCCAATTAAA
>JAPMOR010079732.1:27259-37961 GCA_026543865.1 Argiope aurantia | reverse complement strand
TTGTGAATTAAGCACAAGATCCTGAAGATATCGTAATAATATTATAAAGACTTTTGTATATTAAGAATAACTAAACAATAAGACGACCAATAAGATCAATAAACAATAAGTCTTTATAATATTAAAATAATATTATAAAGACTTTTGTATATTAAGAATAACTAAATAATAAGACGACCAATAAGACCAATAAACAATAAATCTTTATAATATTAAAATAATATTATAAAGACTTTTGTATATTAAGAATAACTAAACAATAAGACGACCAATAAGACCAATAAACAATAAGTCTTTATAATATTAAAATAATATTATAAGAATAACTAAAGAATAACTATAAGAATAACTAAACAATAAATCAGCAACACTGGTCTCCCCGCAACTTTCAGGAATATTTTCAAAAAAATGTACTTCTATGTATTAGAAACCACACTCCATTGGTAAACAATATTTACGAAAGAGCATAAAAGGGCCAGCTCTTAAAAGGTAAATTGCAAGCATCTAAAGGGGCCATTTTTAGCGATTAATACAGAACTGTCAGAAAACTGAATAGGTATGTTTGGGATACTTTTTTGGCCGATTAATTGGTGCAGACTTCAACTGTTATTGCGTTTTTGATTTTATTGCATTTACATCGTATGAAAACACTTATCGGTAAATTATCAACCTCTCGAAGGATTTGGTTCCAAATTTGATACAGATCTCCATTTTTGATGCTTATTGCGCATACCTCATTTTATTTATCTAACTTTTGTGTTTTCCAGTTATCGTGTTCACTGGAACCAACGGACAAGTAAACTTCCTCTGATTGAATTTCGTTCGAAATTTGCTCAGACAACAGACGCAATTCCAAAAATGTTCCGGACTCAAACAGGTCTGAAAATGGGGATTCGTCAAGATATCGAGATTTTTAACAATTAAAATAATTTCTCTTTGCATGCTTCGCATACGAGAAAATAAAATTGCTAGAATGGCCAACACATTTCAGCATTAATTGTTTTTGTCGGTAAATAACTGACATGGATTTGTCCGACTTTATGTTTTACTAAACAATTGTAACCCAGTAGTGTTTTGTAACATACTCTCCTCTCGCGTATACACGCCAATAAAGGCATTGTCCCTTTTTCTCCACAGGAAGTTGGGTAAGACAGTAAATATCTTATCGTGGCATTGGTAAACGGTAGTTAAGAAATTTGTTTTTGTTTTTTTACATTCAACCTTTTTCTGAATATAACACGAGAATATGGATTTCGGATTTTCTTTTTTTTCAAGCCATTTGATATTAAAATTGATACAAAGCTACATTGTAATCATAGGAAAGCTTACTAAATTTCATTGATTTAAGTTATTGAGTTTATAGGTTATTGTGTTAAAATTAAATCTAGAATTCCTGACTTATTTATGCAGCTACTTTATTGTATTTCAGTACAAATATTTCTGGAATAATTTAAGTGTCTACTAACTTCTCAGTGGATTGAAATGAAGGTATAAAGATTTTAATATTTATCTTCTGATATAGAAAAACTAATAATTTTTGATAGATTTTAAGAAACTCCTTCAATATTTTAAAATTGGAATTATAACTTTTAATGAATGATTAATTATAAATTATTAAATCAATCGATTTCATAAATTATGAAAAATAATGGTGAAACCGACAGCTTACTTAAAAATCGAAACTAAAATCCATTTTTAGAAGGAATATATCCAGTTCAAGTATTAAAATTTAAATCTGAAAAAATTATAGGTCGTTTTAAAACTGTGTTAGACCAATACATTAATGACTGGGAAGTATATATGCCCAAGGCACCAGTAAGGGGAAAGAGTAAGCATGAAGACAAAACAAAGTGTTTTGTAACTTTTCAATGTGAAATATAATGATAGAGTGAAAAAGGGAAAAAAAACAAGGTTCCATTTAGTTTTTCTACATCATTTGTGACGAATAGGAGCGAAGAAGTAACAATTTGTCTAGGGTACCGATTACCTTCATAATACCATTCCGTCAGAAATGAAACTTCAAGTAATTCTTCTTGTTCAATTGATTAGTAAATTCTTTCAAGCAAATTCTTGGTTCAAATATTTAGACAAATAGATGGACCCAACTATAACCATATATAATTATAAAGTTACAAAATTATATTAAGTTAAAATATTAAAGAATTTTTTAAGTGAAAAATTTAAGAAACAGGGGAAAAGACGAAAGTTTTCAATCGAGTACTAGTCACAAATGAAATTATGCAAACTCATTCTGTAAGGAATGTTACTTTTTTTAAAAAAAAAAATGCTGCCAAAGCAGAGTTTACAAGACTTAATAGCGCCAACAACTGCTGGACGAAATCTCCTCACCCTAAGGGATGCGATACAAAAGGGAAGAGATTTTACGAGGCAATTAGGGCTCAGCTGGAAAGTTCAAGTGGGGGAGTGAAATTCAAACTCGTTGCTGGTACAGCAGTTGTACCGAGCTGTAAGGAAAGGTAAAAAAAATCTGGTACAGCAGTTGTACTGGCCGTATGCTAGAGGTTAATATGCACGTGGATGCACACACCGACAGATGGTCAATCGTTGGTGGATATGTTTCAAATTTGACAAGTATCTATATTTTAGAAACTAACCCAGTGTACCAAATTTTATTCACCTACCCCTTTGCGCTGTGTAGTTATTGAGTTCATTTGTATTCAAATAGTCAAACAGGCGGACTTTCTGAGAATAGATTTCGTTCAAAATTTGACGCCTACAAATAGAGGTCTACAAATTTGGCTACAACTCCATGTATCGAATTTTCTACCTAGATTAAAATGTTTTTGAGTTATTGTTCACAGACGGATAGACATAATGTCAAAAATGTGTTTTTCGAACTCAGGAAGGTCTGAAACTTGGAGATACATCAAAATCTTGAGTTCGAATTTTTTGACAATTACATCTATATTTCGCGTATGATAAAATAAAAAGCGCGAACATAATATCTTTTAGACAGCTGAGACGTGCCAGGACTATACTTAATGCCAGTATTGCAGTTTTGAACTGTATTGTATACATATTATTCATCAAATACGTAATTTTTGGATTTCGACAGTTTTAATTATAATAATTAACTAACAATCAGTTTATCTAAAATTTCAGAATTTTGTATAAAACGTTAGATGCGATTTTATTATATGAAAACAATTATGCATTCAGAAATATCTTTAGAAAACATCCAGATAAGATGTGAAAAGCATAAAAATACTACTCAAAACATTTTAAATCTATGTAAATAAAAAGAAAATGTCTTCGATTTAGTTTTTGTAGAAGGAAGAGAAGTTTTTTTTTTTTTGTTAGTTAGTTTAACTGTGAGTTACTCTGAATTTCAATGAGTTGCAAAGAGCTTTATTTATTCACATTTGTTTAACATTTAAAAGCTTTTAATGGCTCCCTCATTAAACGGCTACATCATCCTCACATTCTTTTTACAACGATTACTATAAAAGCAGTGCTAGCTACCTTTAATGACCAGCTGTTCACCCACCATATTAATGGTGTTAATCTAGTTGTCTTCTTGTTTTGGTGAATTACATCATATCAGAACAAATTAAAGTACTATCTTAAATTATACATGTATAGTAAACGTACAACTTTTCGAATTGTTAGCTAAGCACAGAATTTGCAATAATTTTTGGAAGAAGAAGTGGGCAACCCTTTAGGGTGTTTCTAAATATCACCAGTTTTAAAATTGGTGAAATCGGTTCAGTTATTGCTGGTAGGAATCTTTATTGAAATTTTTACCCATAGAAAATATACAGGGAAGAAACATAATTAGATTTTCTGGAAAATGGAGAATAGTAGAACTAATTTGGCCACTATTCTACAATGATCTATCTAAATGTCATGCGTTTTCCTATAAAACAAAAATTGGTAAAAACGGTCTTGAGTAAGGGTTGGAGGGCTAATCCTGTTTCTTTTCCCTAATTTTTTTAATTATGCGGATAATATAAGACCCTGAGATTAATTTTTAGAAATTAAGAAGAAATAACTACATTTTTTTTCAGTTTCTTAAGTACTAAAATGACTTCCATATGCATATTTATATCATAGGTATATTGATTTATGTAATCTTTTTTAAATTACTTATAGTTCAAAATAGTAACGCTGTACGAAACATAACGTTCAAGCAGTTTTTTTTTTTTCCAAAATTACAAAAAAAAGAAACTTTTAGATGAAAAATGATTAAATTAATTGCATATTAATTGCTTTATTGATTGCATAAGCTTATTCAGATAATACCTAACAGTTCAGACACTGAATATATCAACTCCCCTCTATTCAGTAAACTAATTACTATCATACGAATGTTTCGACCATTATTACATCAATGTAGAATTGAATATTGTAATACCCATCCTTAATGAATTACTCATTCGGGAATTTTAACACACCAATCCAAGCATAACCACATAATCATAAATACTCGACTACATCGATTTTAACGTTGTCATTCCAGTCACAGAAAAGTTAAGAACCATGCCCCCTGATTTATGCGTGTTGAAACTTACGCATTCTGTTCTGTCCATTAGCGAAGTGGAACTGCCTCCGGACTCTTGCCAATGTCGCCGAAGCCTCAGAGATAATTAGGCACCGTGAAATCGCCTGTTTTCGAATGCGCAGTCATCTGAGTCGGAATGAGTAAAATAGTGAGGATGTTTCGGTCATGGAACTAGTCATTTAATTGTGTTTGGAAAATTTCTCTCTCACCCTGTGGTTGTTACTGAGGGAACGACAGCACACCCACGTGTAATATTAGAAATTAGATATCAGGTGAGGTATGAGAACTCGAAAATAGAAACTGGGGGAGGCGAAAGTTTGGTGAACTTTGAGTGAAGTATTCACTACTGTAGATCTATTAATAATAAATACAAGTGGAAAGAATGGTATTAAAAAATATTTCTTAAATAGACACGATATTGAACCTACCATATTTTTATTTTAAATATAACTGCGCTCAAACTATTACTGTGCTTTGGTACTTTTTAAATATTTTTCAAATTTAATTAATAATGCCATTTCTCTCAGATCAGGCGTAGCAGGCGAAGAATATAATGATTTTCAGAAATTAGTCAGTGGTGCATAAATTCCAGATTGTCTTTCATCTATTTGTTTTTTATCAAATCAAGGTTATTTACAAAGAAAGAATTCATCTAGGAGAAAATTATAAGGCTTCCTAGAATATATAATTAGTATGTAATATATTTTAGAATATATAATAGATTTTAAATATATTTTAGAATATGAAATATATTTTAAATATTAACCAGAGGTCAAACGTTAATTTCTAAAAGTTATGGTCAAACCTTTCATATACAGCTTCCCCGATTTATTTGCAGGAAAGTAATATTACAAATGCCATCTGTTAAAAATGTTTTTTATCATATTTATACTCTCGTAAAGTTGTAGATGTACATAAAATTCCAGATCACAACGAAAAAAAATACAAAGTTTTCTAAAATATATACTTGATCAGATACACTGCATAATAGATTCTCATATAAACGTGATCTTGAAAAAAAATTTATATATTTCCTATTTCATTTTTTATATATTGATAGTGAAGGTGATAATTTTTTTTAATTAACTTTTCATGACAATTCGCACCTTTATAAATTAAAAGTATATTTCAATTTTAATAATTCGTCTCATAAACGAATATTAGGAGGATGTAATTTCCTCTATTGCTTACGTTATATGAGAATCATTTGTACACCAGATTAGAACACAAAACATCGTGAATTGGAAATATACAAGCTGAAGTGGAAAACTGAATATAATTCACTATAGTCACAATTTTTCTTATTAAATTAATCTTTTAATAAAAAATACAAATTAAAAAAGATTATGCATTGATATTGATAGATAGAATAGATTGTACAATAATATTTTAATTTTATAATGAATATTATTACTATCATTATGGAACGATAATTTTTTTTTGTATTTGTATCATATTCTGAAAAATTATTTTAAGACCTTTATTTAATATTATATGCTTTTGACGACTATCTGATTTACCATGATTTGCTAACATTCAATTTCAATAAAAATATTTAACATTTTTGAACAAACTATTAAGCATCAAATTAAGGTGGATATTAAAGCTATATCATTTTAATATTTTATAATTTGTTATGTTCATTAACACATGAATTTTTCTAATAGAATCCAATTCCATGTGATTTCACCACATAGAATTTACTCGTTTGTTAATACCTCCAAGAAATTATTCAAAAATTATATTGTAATCGAAACCTGCACAAAGCTTCATAGCTCCCGTATATTTGAAAATAAGTGGCAAATTAATCATAAGTGCATTTTTAAAAGTATAAAAAAAATCACTTTTATTTAAAGTGTAATGCCATCATATAATATTTTCAAATACCTAAATATCATAAAATAAAAAAGTAATTAGATCATTCTAATTCATTTTTTACTAGTATATCTATTAAAATGAATATTTCTGTCGTGGCTGGTTCGTGGGTGCTTTGAATAAATAGGTAAATAGAAAACTTAACAAAAAATTTATTGCAGATTCGTTCGAGTTACTCTGCTCAGTAACTCCTTCTTCTCCAAGAGCAAACACTCGAATGACCTCACTCTTTTAATTACACTCGCGTTAGTTGTCTAGCGCCATCTATGAACGCTTATTTCCTAACGCTTCAAAATCCAATCACTACAATTTCTTTAACTTACTCCAGTAGCATAATCATATTTTGCTTCATTAATTCTAATTCTTCAAATCTCCTGAAACCGAACCCAAATATTCTGTGCTAATTCAACGTAAAATGAAGAATCAAGTTTTAATTCCGTTTGCCGAAAATTGCTAATATTTCGATAAGGTTAATCATTTTTATTTTATCACTTAAGTGTAATGCCATCATATAGTATCTATTTTCATTTATTACTGATATTTATTAAAATTTACATTATTTTAACTTATAAAAAAATAATCATATTTTCTTCGTTTGATTCCGATTCTTCAAATCTCCTGACATAGAACCCAAATAATATGTTTTAATTCGACATAAAATAAAGAATCAAGTTTTAATTCCGTTTGCCGAAAATAGGGCTAATATTTTGGTAACACTTATCACTTTTATTCAGAGTGTAATGCCATGATATAATGTTTGCAAATATATAAATAAATTAAAATTTATTTTTACAAATTTTAATTCATTTATTAAAGTGATATTCATTTATAAAAGTAATTCATATCTATTAAAGTGAGTAATATTTTTTAAGGTATTACAAAAAAAAAATCACATTTTGCTTATTTAATTCCAATTCTACAAATCTCCTGACATCAAACCCAAATAATCTGTCTCAGTTCAAAGTAAAATGAAGAATAAAATTTTACTTCCGCTTGCCAAAAATAGGGCTAATATTTCGGTATGTACTTCGACAAACAATTCCATGCTGGGCATCAAATTTACTCAGAGTTCTCTATCTAAATAATCGAAACGCAGCATGTTATAAATTAGAATGCCGTATCTGCGACAAAGAAAACAAAACTCTCGTCCAATGAATGTGTTTCAAACGACTAATCAGCGTTTTCGATAGCACAAGAAAAAATAAATGGTTCTCTCTTTTCCGATGAGTAGCAAAAGATTAGGTTAAGTTATGCAGATCGATTCTGACTGCAAGAGTCTAAAAGCGTCATTTCCCTCATTTTCTTTATTTCTTTCCTTTCCTGGACTGAAAGGGGAATTTAGACGTATTATTTGCTTTTCTCTGGGGATTTAAAAATTGAGAGCACTTAGTAAGAAGCTTGATTAAACATTTTTTTAAAATCTTTTCAATATTTACCCTAAAGTCTGTGTTTGAGAATGATTTGCTGAAGTACGAATTGTTTCGTTTTTAAAAATTCGAGGCTGTGACAGAGAATTGTTCGAGGGCTCAAAGCTAATGGATAAGTGCTAAAATTCAGATTGAAAATAATTAAGAGGTTTAAAGTGATTTTAATTATTTAAGGAATTATATATCCTTATAGTAAACAAACCTGTATAATTTTTACATGTTCCGCGGTGATATGTAAAATAATGATTGTAACTAACCATTATTGTAAATTACTTTGAATTCTAATTTTGTCTTATAAAGCAGAAAAAGCATAAACCAGCTTGCTAAAATCAATTAATTTATTTATTTAAAATAAAATTCGTATTGAAGAAAAAAGCTCCACTTAAAGAGCACATTGCAAAAATAAACATCAAACACACAGAAAAAATCCATTCAGTGAATCTTAAAAACATTAAAAAGCAAATTATGTATTCAATATGTGTATACAATCAATCTAAAAATATTAAAAGCGTATTAAAAAATGTAGATGTTGTTAATCATGAATCTTAAAGACCTTTGAAAATTGTAAGAATTAAATTTAAATCTATTTCTTACATTGAAGAACTAATCATTTTGTAAGATATTTCGTTAATAAAATATGATTTTGAGACGCTATGTGGCATCTCGTATAGCGAGAGAAGTAACGTGTACCTACAGTAAAGTGACTATGCTGAATTTATTGAGACAGATTATTGCACCCCTAAGAAAATGTGATTATTTAGCACAAAAGATAAAGGAGATCAATCAAAAAGTCGAGCAAGAAAAATATACGATATATCATAATAAAAGCACAAGAAAAAATTTCATGGAGTTAGCTATAATATTTTGGAGATATATGAGCTAAATATTATGAACTTTCCTCCCTTGAAAACACGTCCGTCCTAAAAATGAAAACTGTATCCTCAGATCCCTCCCCCCGCCAATTTTCATCATCTTTTAATCGCATATATTTTTTTACCTGCTTTTACCAGTATTGCATCATTATTATGTAAGCTTTTTTTGAAAGCAGATGCGTTTTTAAAAGGTTGACCTGCTTTTACCAGCATTGCTTTATTATTACATATGCTTTTTTGACAGCAGATGCGTTTTTAAAAGGTTGACATAGAACTATGACGTGATAGCGGTTATTTCATCTCAAAATCGGTCGAGCTCCAAAACTTTGTTTGCCAGCTAGAAAAATTGAAAATGAAAGTTTAAAAAAATTATATATATATGTGTGTGTGTGTGTGTGTGTGTGTGTGTGTGTGTGTGTGTGTGTGTGTGTGTGTGTGTGTGTGTGTGTGTGTGTGTGTGTGTGTGTGTGTGTGTGTGTGTGTGTATGTATGTATGTATGTATGTAGAGAGAGAGGAAGGAATAAAGACCGATAGAGAAATCTCGCGATTGTTTCAAACCGGTTTAAACTGGGTAATGACTTAAATTAATTAAGACAAATAATGACTTAAAAATAATAATGTTCTCACATAATAAATTTGCGATCGTAGATTTCATTTTAATTTTTTTATTATCTTAGTTTGTTTCGTCATTGCTCAATTCTGAAAAACAGCAAGCAAATATTGGAGAATAAATACTTTTTCTCTCAAGTTTCGGATGAATCGTTTTTCAAGTCCCAGAAAATTCATAATTTTAATCGAAATATCCGCCAATTTTTCAAATAATTTCATAAAACTCTTTCTTGTATTTTTATTATAATACAGTGCTCATTTTACTAATTGAGCTTTATTTTATTACTAACTGAACTCCTTCATATTTTTAGTTATTTTTATAACTTCCTTATTTTGCCGCTAGGAGTGCTGTAAGCTCCTTCTGTATATTCAGTATACTCACGTTACTATAGGTACATATTACTTTCCTGCCTGCATAAATAAATTTTTCCAATCACCATATATATATATATATATATATATATATATATATACAACCATATTACTAAGCATGTTTTATAAGTCTTTATAACATTATGAATCATTTCTATTATCACGTAATTAATTCATTCTCTATGTCAAAATCTGCTTCGAATTCAGGAAAAAATCTCTTGGCACGTACCGGATACGATAATTTATGCAAATAATTCGCAATAATTTCTCATAAACTAGTTCGTATAATTTCGCAATACTTCATGGTAGTTAAAGGAAACCATTCTGCGAAACCTTGAATACTGAGTAATTAAAATTAATAAAATAATTTATTAGAAGTGTTTTCAAAACTAATTTTAATTAATTTCAGAAAATATTCTGTTCTATTTCTAACATGAACTCGAAATATTAATGTCAGTGGATTCCATTAAAGATGCATTAAAGATGAAAATATTCATTATCATATTTAATTTTCATTTCCATCTCAGAAAATGTTTGTATTAATTTAGAAAATAGACATGTACATTAATCAAAGAAGTGTAGTATATCTATATCTATATCTATATCTATACTTATAATAAAGCCCAATGTGTGTGTGTGTGTGTGTGTGTGTGTGTGTGTGTTGGCGCTATACAGACCAGACCATTCAATCTACAGCTACCAAATTAGGTACGTGTATATCTTGGAGGCCGGGAATGTGCACCTGGGGGTTATTTTTTCGAATTTTTAACTAGAATTTTATTTATTTAAAAATTTAGCGAAATTTTGACGTGTTTCTGCTATAACTGCCGAAAATATTACCGCACAAAAAAGATTTTTACATGAAGTTAAAGATAAAAAATTTATCTTTTAAATGATACTACTGTTTTAATTTTAAAATTAAATTTCTATTTTTAATGAATTTTTAAATAAATATTTTAACTATGTTTTTCAATAATTTTTTTCGTCAAAAATAAAAATGAGGATTAAGCACGTTTCGCATTCA
>JAPMOR010079732.1:0-27159 GCA_026543865.1 Argiope aurantia | reverse complement strand
TATATATATATACATTCATTTTTAATAATTTCATATTCTAATAATTATGTTTTAAATAAATTATAAGCTATCATGGATGTGATTTAATGAAAACTGTTAGAACATTCTGCTTATTTTCATGAATTTCTCATTAAAATATCGTCGGTATTCTTCTAAAAATGAGCAAGAAAACACATAATATGCATGAAAATGCAATTGTACAGTCCTGACAATTAGAAAAATCAAGGTTTGATTGCTTGCGTTATATTTTGGTGTTATCGTTTTCTTAGTAATTTGTTGCATTTGATATTCAGAAACAATTATTTTTGCTACGATAAAGGCATTTGAAAAAAAAGAAAGAAAAGAAAAAATGTTTATATGGTCAGTTACATATTTTGAATATAAGTGACTTCACACTTCTTAAGATCATTATAAAATCTAAGTCTAGCCTTGCAGTTTCTCTTAGAAATAAAAAATAATCGCATTTGATGATTAATTACTAATAATAAAATAGAGAAAGAATCGCAAAAAATTCTTTAAAATATATATTTTACTACTTTTGCGATCAATTTTGCATTGTCATATTCCAATTTTTCAATTTTCGAATATCTTCGGAATTAAACTCACAGAATCCTTAATCAGAGCAAATTCCAAATTTATTTTGCAAAAAAAAATCTTAGTCATCTCTCCTTTTTGTGATATTTATGATCAATATTCTAAAGTAAAGTAGCCCCTATGACAAAAATTAAAAAATTGTTTTCAAAGAATCATGGAAAACGGTAACTTCTAAAAGGAAATAGTATACAATTAATTCAAACCAAACGATCTTGAATCATTTGTGTGTAATATATCTTTATTATAATAACAACCAATAAGAATCTTCATTTGCTTCTGAAGTAAATATATATATATGTAGCAGCTTTCTGCAAGGATATTATTAAAATAAAAAAAGCTAAATAGAAATAGTTGGTGTCTGAAAAAGAAAATAAACTTTTATGACGGAAGAAGTTTTTGATTTCAAAACGAGAAATGAATTCTCAATTGAATTGAAGTGGCGAATCTTTATTTTACAGTTTGCGTTGTTATTTCAATCAATTTCCATACAGTAAACCAGCTAAAAATAATTGAATATAATGACTCAATAGTATTTAATCAATTATCCACTAAAATGACTAATTTATATAGTTGTATGTAGAAGTCACTGTCAATTTCCAACTATTATAAATGAAAATATCAAAATTTATTTTATCAATTTTTGGTAGGAATCATATTCTATACGAATTGATCATAATTGCTAGCTTTATTAAAATATTATTACAACACATACACTAAGGGGCAAGTTTTAACATTTTTTTTAAAGCAGCCATTTTTAATTCTTTTCAGAATTTTATATTTACTGGGGAACACACAACTACATACATCTATTTTCTTAATATTATATATGAACTGAATTTATCTGAAATAAGATTTAAAATATGAACTTAATCTTCCGTCCATCTAAAATATTATGCCAAAACTGAAATACATTTATTTAGGAATTTATTAAAGACTGCAATCCTTTAAGATGCCCTCAGTACACAACGATTTTATAATACATTTTTAACTAAAATTTTGCTCCAAAGATGATGCATGAAAATTTCATTTGTTTTGCTTATAGAATCTTGCGCTTATTTTTACACAAGCTTGCAGAGTTGTTTGTTATTAATTAGGCTGAATTCTATTGAGGTTTTTCTCTTGATGTTTTGGATCCAAATACTACATATGGACAAACGAATACAATTCTAAAAATAACTTTTCATACACTAAAATATCAAGAATTTGGAAAATTATCAAAATATTATGTAAAATATTGATGCCTACACTATCTTCTTTGTTCTTGTTAGAAAAATAGGAACAGTGATTATATAAAGCCTGTAGGAGAAAATATGCTACAGCTTTAATTCCTCGTGTTTTCAAACAACATTTACTTGGAGACAAAAAGTAAAGATTGTCACGAATTCCAATTTAAAACAGGAAACACAAGGCAGCCGAGTTTGTTTGCAAATGTCTATAGTAATGTGTCCACCAAGTCGAATGGATTTTTCTGTTTCCTTCTGTAAAAGAGATTTCCTCTTATTTTTTCAAGAAAACATTTATTTTCAAGTTAAATCTTTTGCAATGTTTGTTTCGTTGAAAAAAGCATTCCTTTGTTTTTAAATTTTCAACAAATCTCCACGTTTTTATGTAAATTTAATAATTTTGCTTTGTGTAAGCAATACAAAAAAAAATGTTTTTATGATTTATTTGTTAATAAGAAGAATCCGCAAGCAAATTATTTTACACAATGATAAAAAATAAAATTAGAAAAGGCGTCAAGTGCAAAAATTTTGATCAATATTAACCTTCGATTATTTGGTTTGAATTAATGAAATTTTTAATGCAGTTTTTACACTACAGTATAAAACACGCGATTGCACCCGATATATATATTTATTTACCTCAACTTATTTCATGTTTGTGAATATAAAATTTTCACTCATTTCCGTCTCTCCGTGGAAGGGGGAAGGGACTATTGGTTATGAGGAGTTACCAGATAACTAAGCATGTTCTCGCTTCTCTGGAGATTACAACAACGATAATGTGGCTGTACATTAGCAAAATTTTCTATGACGGGATGTACTTTATATGAGAGACATGACTTCCTATAGTAGCGACCTGCCATTCAGTCATTTCATACGGTAACGATTCATCAAGGACATCTCTTTTATCGATTCACGCATTCTTTGATGTGCTAAAATTCTAAAATTTTGTACACTTGTGCATTTTTGATGGTAAAGCATTTTTTCTAAATTTATAGGATTTCATTGTCCTATAAATTTAGAAATAATGAATTAATAACGTCCTAATAATTTAGAATGAATTAATTAATTTTTAATTCGTGAAAATTAATTGATTCGTTCAATTAATTTTCACAAAATACTTTTTATGGCTATTTAGTAGAAAACGAGAAAAAAATTATTTCAAGTGTCCTTAAAATTTAGAATAATGAAATTAAAATTAATAACTAAGAGAAGAAGAATTTTAAGAATTTTTATAAAACTATTTTTAAAAACTGATTTTACTAAATATATTAAATTAATGCTTTGTTTTAAGACAGCTTTTAAAGTACCTTATAATCAAAGCAAATCATGTCGGCACCTTAGATCTTTTATTTTCAATTTCAAATATTTCATCCTGCTCAAATGTATCCCACACTGCTTGAGTTCAATAAAATTAAGATACAATTAGGCTTTGCCTTTCGACCATGCCTAGTTTCAGTACCAGGTTCGTTTGTTTTGAGCATAACAATGTTTTGGTAATCACATGACGAATTTGGGAACATTCTAATTTTATACTTTCATATATATTTTTATAGACTGGTTTTTCCATAAGATTAGCAATTTGAAATGTTTTATTACATGAAAGATCTTTCTGAATTATTTTCAATATTGACCTTTTCAATGATTTTTTGTAATTATAAACAATGGCAGAACATTCTTTATGTTGTTGTTTTTTTGTTTTTGTTTTTTGTATTTACCCATTTTCAAGGGCAGCTTTCAAGGATATTTATATTGCGCAAAATCCTTGGTATAAGGATTCATTTAATCTCTTAATGTGTTGATATTTCCTGCTTAAGATATGTATTATTAATTCATGCCATATGAGGAAATAAAGTACATATGAGATACTTAAATGTGTCTAAGCAATTTTTTCTTTTAATCTAATTGCTACTTTATCTTAAATAGAGGTTTGAAATCAAAAATTATCTGCCTTTGTAGGTTAGGTATGTTATTTTATGCAATGGAATAAATAAATTGCTCCTTTGTTTGTTTGTTTTTTTGGAGGGGGGCTACAAATCTTGACTCTTTGAAACATTTTCTATCTTATTTCCCTGTCTATTTGCCAGAAATTGTGTTAATTCAGGTTCCCCCCTCAAATGTATCCCTATAGATGCAGAATTATCATTTCAAATATATAAAAATCATAGTATTAAATAATGGAGTATCGAATTACAACATCTCACCGTATTTTTTTCTATTCCATTTAACCTCGATTTGAAAATTATTTTCTTATCTTTGAATTCAAATTTCCCTTTTAACTTTTAGATGGGCAGAGTTCCAGTTTTTCTATGCTTTTGAGAGCCTAATTTCTGTAACTTTAATAATCCACGTAAGTTACAGCATCAATGCTAAAAATGCGAGACTAAAATCTATGTTTGCTTAACTATATTTCAATAAAATCGCCATTTGCAGCTATAAAAGCTCTGAATGAGATCCCTGAATCTTTTTTTCTCTATCTCTTCTCTCTAGCTGTGGTAAAACAGTACCTTTCTAATAGTGACCATAATTTGACAAAGAATTTTTAAAAACTTATAAAAAATTTAGCCTTTTTCTTAACATGAGAAAAAAGAAGAAAGTTGTAGCTTAGCAATACTTTAGTTATTTACAAGTTTCTTCATATACTTATTTTAAAGTTTTTATACAGGGTGATTCATAAAGAAGTAAACACTTTCTAGATACTGTAAAACTGTAACCGTCAAAGATACGAACCACCTTATCGAATCGTAAGGTAGATAATGCTCAAATTCTGTGTCTCGCCCTTGACAGAAGTCACATAGTCAGCAGCATGTGTGTCATGTGACTAATCAGTCGACATGGCGACATCTGCAGTGGAAAATGTTCTTCAATTGAGCGAAAGGAAATCCGCAAATGTTGTGCAACTGCATTTTCGATTACAATTCGGAAAAGAAGTTCCAATTAGAACATTTATCCATCAATGGCATGAAAAATTTAAAACTACGGGCTGTTTCTGCAACGGTATAAATCTGGGAAGACTGCCTATATCGCAAGAAATAGTCATTCAACGAAACATGGGAAAATCAACCCAGAGAGTGAGTCATGAAATGCAGATTTCTCAACCCACAGTCTGGACAATTTTGAGAAAGAAGCTGAAAGTGATCCCATACGAAGTGCAAGTTTTGTAAAATCTGAATGACTTTTTAAACAAAAGCGCTTGGAATTTTGTGGCGATATGCAGCTTCGTTTTGAAAATGAGGGTTTTGCCGATCTCTTAGTTTTCATTGATGAAGCAATATTTCATGTCAGTTGGAAGGTATACAAGCGCAATGTTCCCTTTTGGGGAAAAGAGAATCACAAATTTACAGTGAAACTCGAGTGAGATTCCCCTAAGGTAAATTTGTTAAGTGTAGTTTCCAGAAAGAAAGTGTACGGCCTCTTCTAAGGTTCACACATAGAACTTCTGCGATTGCCTCTAACAAAACTTAAAAGAACCCTCATACAATTCTGTTACAGGTGACATATAATATTATACTTTGTTCTTGATTTATAGTGCATTGAAACAGTATACATCTTTATGAATGTCTCTGTACAAAGTTTAATAAGTTTAATATTCCTTTAGTATTTAACTCCGATTTTAATACAGAAGCGCTTTAAGAAAGCAATTAAATTTTAATTTTTTCAAATTATAAGCTCAGTAAAGAACGAATTCTTCTTGTGATTTATTAGCCTGCTTTAGAAAAAATTGCAATTTCAAGTCTTTGCAATTTAAGGTACAATCAAAAATAATCTTAAAAAGTTCTTTTCCAAATAAGAAACGGCATTTCCTGCTATCTGTTCTCCTTGATCTCGGCACTCAGACACAAATAGATCTCAATATCGGCACCATAAATTCTAGATTCGATCGTCTGAATGAAAACTATTTGTAACTAGAGCAGCTACCAGCAGAAGAAACAACTGCATCCTACTAGTTTTCTCTGAGAGCCTCACATTCCTTTCCGACTCTTCTCTTTACTATTTGTATAAATTCACTGATATTGGACGGCGTAAAAGAGTTTTAAAGAAATATCTTGGAATAGAATAAAATCTACTAGTTAATCAATGGTGTATATATTGATATATTGCTGTATATATTGATAAATAAAAAATATTTTTATGCTAGAAAAATATTTAAAAACTTTCATCTACTTTCATCTTTTTTCTTTCACAATAAAGAAAAAAATCGTTTTCTTTATTCTGAAATGGTTTCCTTTTTAATTCTCCAAACAAATTAACAAAGAAATTCAACAAAAGTAAAAAATAAGCTTTGGTTAATGCATTAAAATTTCTAACAAGATTGAAAAAATAATTTTCAGTGAAAAAATCGAATTTTAAGATTTAAAATTAAACCCCAGAATTTTTTATTCTAAAACTATTTACATTTTTAATCTATGTATAATAGAATTACCTATATAATATTTTCAACGATACACAAGAAATTAAAATTAGAACCAGAAATAGTGACATTTGTGAACAGAAGTGACTGATTTATTTTAATTTTATCGTAAAACATTCCGAAAATAATATATCAAAAGTATTTAGTAACTCTTTATCTATACATCCACAGTTTATTTTTAAAACTTCTGTTGAAAAAGCTTGGAAACAGCATTCGTTTTTAGAGTATTTACATAAACAAATGTATAAGAACTTATTTTAAATGCACTTTCTGCAGAATAAATATTTCACTACTATTCATTAATGGAAAACGTGATATCTTAAAAACAATTCAATTAAATTGAAAGAAATTGAGTATATACATATAAATTAAAAAACCTTTCATTATGTAACAGATCGCATATTTTAATATAGCTTTATTTAGTCAGATTTTACAAACACTTTCAATTTAAAACATTGAAAATTTTGAGGAAAAATCGTTGATGATCATTTCAATTGATCCTAAAATATTTAATTGCGTAAATTTTTTTTTATCTTGCTTTATTATTATCTTGCTTAGAATGTAATAAAATTTTAAGTAATCTGAGAAATATATTTATATATAATGAAAATTAAATATTTTTATCATTTCTTTACTGAAGCTGCTTTTGTTAACATCGAAAATTTTGGCAAAATCCTCATTAACTAAAAGCTTTTATCAAAACCTACTGATAATACACTTACTCTATCTTGAAACTATGACTTTTTAAGATTACTTATGTTTCTTGGCTCTATAAAAATTTATTATGTATTTTTTTAAATTTATCTTCGAAATTAACCAGATAAATAGTAAAAAATATTATTTAACAAAAATAATGAATGTCAAAACAATATCATAAAGTGCAGATGACTTTAATATATTTATTCTAATTAAATTAGAATTTAATTCACTTTAATAAGGTAGTTATAGGAGTATCTCAACCTGTAGGTAAAGTTATAGGAATAGGAAGATGTAGTATTTCACATTCTTACAATGTTGATTTGAATTCTATATCCACATTTGAGAGTCCAGTTTTCAGCTCTGTGCGCTGGCATAACTTCGCTTAAAATTTCAGATTTTTGATAAATTTTAAATATTGGGCTACGATTAAAATAAACATAATATATTTATCAATAAAATTTCGAATGAGTCACATTTGTTCATTTTTGAAATTTAGTGTTCAAAATTGCTAAGGCACCTCACAAGAAGCATCAGCTTCAAAAATACCAAATCAGTGCAAAAATAGTAAACTTCAAAACTTAATAAAGTAAAAGAAGCTTGTGTCTTAAATGGAAATATAAACTTTTGCCTTATTGTATGATATCAAACAAAAAATAAGAGCGAAAATTGTACTTTTTGTTCAGAAGATGATTGGACTAATACCTCAGTAACAACCTACACTATTCTAAAGGGAAATCAAGTTTGCATTTTACCGATGAACATTCACAACACGGAATATAATTGATTAAAATCTTTTATCCTTCTTTGCTTTAAGGAAAAAGCAAACCACCCGAAATTACTATGTTCCAAACGGCTAATAAGGGTTTTTGATAACATCGGAAAAGGTAATTGATTTTTTTTCCTGCAACGGTGGATATCAGAAGATAAGACTAAGTAGCGCAGAATAATTCCGTCTTTAAAGATTGAAAGTATCATTGGGCCATTTTTTTAATTCTCTTTTCTGTTTTAAATCCGAAAAGATAAATTAAATGAAGTATTTACATTACTGTAAGGTTTTAAACTCGAAACCTTTTCAGTTTGATTAAACAATTTTTTATGACTTCTCAATATTTACTCTAATGTCTTGGATTATGTCAAAAAGTGATTTGCTTAGACAATTTTGATTCTGAAGATTCAAAGCCGAAGTGGGCGGATGTTCGAGATTTAAAAAAAAATAGTAAGATAATAAACGGATGCTACGATTTAGATTAAAAACAAATATTCTGTGTTAAGATTAAGCTGTAAGAAGATTCAGATTAAATCAGGAAAAGTTTTTAAGAACTTAAAAAAAAAAAGAATGTTCATCATCAATTTTCCTCCAAAATAAAAATAGAAGATGACTTCTTAAAAGATAATAATAGTTAATTAATAATATTAGCTAATATTAATAAGTTAAATAATAATGAGCTAAAAATAATAGTTTAATAATAATAATAAGTTAGAACAAGATAATAATAATAACTATTACTATTTATTTACTATTATAATATAATAGTTATCAATTAACTATTTCTTTCAAAATGATAAAATATGCAATTATTAACGATATTAACTATATTTCTCTCCAATTTTTTTAACTATGGTTAGAATAACTTCAATTGTCTTTTTTTCTAATTTTTTTGAATGATAATCTTTATAAGTAGGCATTCCATGTATTAATTACCTCATATGATGTATTAATTAATTAATATTGCGATATGCCAAGCGAAAAAGAACCATTGGATTCGGATCAACAAACTCTAGCACATAATAATTTCTTGAGAAACTTATATTCACTAAGGAAGGATGTTTCAAAAATTTTAACTAAATTATCAATAAAAAATTAATCGAAATATCAAAGTTTACACTCAAAAACTTTAAAGCATATTAATTACTTCATTAGTATTAATTACCTCATATGATGTATTAATTAATTAATATTGCGATATGCCAAGCGAAAAAGAACCATTGGATTCGTATCAACAAACTCTAGCACATAATAATTTCTTGAGAAACTTATATTCAAAAAAACGGTCAGATAATAAATTAATTGAAGTGCTTATAAGCTTGTTCAAAACGAGCCTTTTTGCCTTCAACGTAAAGTCATATTCTACTAATAATAGTTTCGCATATGCGATCGAGTTCATCACTTGAGATTTAAAGACAGGCCTCTTGAATTTGGCGTCGAAGATCTTCAGAAAGTGTGCTTTCAAAATCAATTCATTCTTTAATTCAAATATAATGCAAATTAAAACTAACTGTCAAAATATCGGTTAGCATTCATCCTATAGAATGGATTTAACAAAAGAGGTTAGAAAAATGTTACACCACGTATTTATGGAAAATTGTCATTCTTGATAAACCTGTTGTACCAGCCCTCAGACTCCACGAATACTGTACAGATACCAATTATAATATTAGAATATTCTGTACACTGTCGGCTTTGTAATGTTGAGTTCTAGATTGACTGCTTTACATTAACATTAGGGTAATTTTAAAAAAAAATGTCAGTTTCTGTGTCATATGTATAATGCCTCTACGGAAAAGTAAGAAAGTCGTTTGTAAACACGAAATCATTCCGTAAGCACACTTCTAACAAAAGTTGTCTTCATACATTAGTAATATGCCTTATTTAACCATTCACCGGCAGACGATTAAAATTTTATTTCCCTTGAAATTTATTCGCTGTTTTACTACAATTATTCGAAACTCGGTACCCAATAAATTGGATTTTCTTATCTCATTTCTAAGGAATTAAAACTCATTCTACAAATCACAGTTTTTCAAATGACTTATCAGCCCTTCCGATGATCTAAGAAAAAATAATGGTCTTGGCCATTTCCGATGAATTTCTGATGATTAGGATAAGTAGTGAAGATTAATTCCAATCGTAAAAAAAATATCATTGCACCAATTTTTTTTAATATTTTGTTATTATTCTGGATGCCTTTCAATTTTATTTTTTATTTTGAAATTAATCGCTTAATCTCAAAAGCCTTTAAAAATTCAACATTTTCAAATTTTTATTTAGTTTATAAAAGTCATGTGTGGATTATTTTTAAAAACTATTATCGTCTTTTTTATCTTTTATCTAATATCTTAAAAGCAACCAAGCTTACACGATATCTTCTACGATCTTATAAAAGCTAACAGTTTATTATGTTCAAAAAACTTCAGCTAAAGCTTACTTCAGAAGATAACTTCAAACCCAAATTATTAACATGAAATTAAAAATTAACAATTATTTAGACTTTTTGCAAATCCGAAATTATATTGATGTAAGTAACTAAATCATTATAATTGTTAAGGTGGAAAAACCCAGATATTATCAAAAACGCTAACTTTTCACTAAAACAAATTTATTATTTATGGTTTTGTCAAATTGAATGTTTTCTATACGAATTGATTTCGTATAATTTCAGGATTAATTCCAATCTTAACATACCCCTTATACAAACTCAGAAAGACCCATCTTCCATCATGTTATCCATTACTGCACTAGATAACGAGAAATATTTTACTTATATTCCTGAAAAATTCGATTAATATCTAGGTAACTATTTCCCAAACCAATCCACAGAGAATTCTGGTTTATTCGCTGTTCTTCATGCCAAAATTCGAAACGAAATTGGTTAAAATCCTTTATCTTCCACAATATAAATAAATAAAACTCTTCCTTACATCTTCAAATAACTCATCAACGTTTCAGATAACGTTTCCCCTAGAGCATCAGGAAAAAAAATCGATGATTTTTCCCTATTCCGATCCGTACCTGAGGATTAAGATAAGAGACGCAAATTAATTCTAACCAAAAGAACTTATCCCGACTTTTTAAGAATTTCATATCATTTAAGGACGAAAAGGAAAGTTAAATGTATTATTTGCTTTTCTGGGGTTTTAAGACTGGGGTCACTTAAAATGGAACTCGGTTAAACAATTTTTTATAACTTTTAAATGTCGATGCTGAGCCATGGATTACGTTAAAAAATAATTTCTTGAATTAATTACGACTTTAAGCCACAGGGGAAAGATAACTATAAGAGGAAAGAAAATATTGAGATAACAGAGAGATGATGTGAGATGTTGATTAAAAAACCTTTTTGATTTAAAACTGTAAAAAACATATTTAAAAATTTTGAGATTCTTTCTGTTACCTAAATTCTTCCTAAAATATTTATATATCTTTCAATAACTAACATCACTGTGTTTTTTTTTGTTTTGTTTTGTTTTACATTTTTTTTTCAACGTAAGAAATTATTTTAGATACTTTGAAATTGTAAAAGCATAATTATAAAGTAACTTAAGGTATCTGACTAGGTTGAAAACATGAATTAGGATGAAAATTTGCCTTGCAGTTTCAAGAAAATAGGCAAGGTTCTGTTTCCAGTGATAACTTCAATTTATCTCTACATCAATTAGAAGCCAAGCTATAGAAAACTATTTATATGTAAGCGTTAACTATTTATAAGCATTAAAAAACTTTAAGTGCTTTTTATGAGGAGCAAATTTTTTTTCATATTTCTACTGTAGATCGTCATATCTCAAAAAAATAATCAAGATATCTGAATGAAATTTATAATTAATACTCATTATGTTATGCAGAATGAATGAACTATGAATTGGATGGTGAATGCTGTAGAAGTGGATTTATGACAGTTTAATATAAACATTGTTGGAAAAAATTCCAAAATTTCATAGAGAATACTATACATAACACGCGAAAATTTTATTTTTGATTATATAGTTAGTTACACTCTAAGATAAGTTATATATGCAACTTTACAAAGAAAATGAAAAACTGTACAATTGTTTTCTCTAGAACAACCCTAGTTATTGTAAATGCGTGCTAAAATTTACATCAATGTATGCTTTTTCTTCAAAAGCTACATACGTACATGGATAATTTCACTTTTATTCATTATATTAATAAAAACATCATATGAATATTTAAAAAAGTTTTTTGTTTCGTTTTTGGGAAATACCCTCCGAACATAGTCGGATACTTTAAGACTTGCGAAATATCTCCACCGCAACGTTTAATTCATATATGTTATGCAACATCTTTAAACTCGCACTTCGTTAAGATGTGGTACTGTTTTTGAATATAAATTGAAATATTCATATAGTTATACTTTGAATTAGGAATTAATTGATCACTTTCGCATATAATAGTTAATTCATCATCAAAATAGTATTTATTTAATAATATCAACCAACTGTGATAAATTTAATCTAATCATACAAAATGTTATTACAATTCTAAATTATACTTACAATAAACACAACAATCTGAATGATTTTTATGTACGGAAGTTGGCAAAATCGGTCTAGTTGTAGAGGCTGAAGGCTGCGTCAAGACATAATGTGATATCTCTCGAAAATCGGGAGCAGCGTGGAAGGCAGTTACTATTGATTCTGTATCTAAACGTCATGTCCTTTCAAATGAGATGAGATTTGGCTAAATCAGTGTAATGATTGTACCTGGAAATTTCTGTCATTAATAGTTTTCATATAGAATGGACAGTAAACAAAGGTGTGGAAATTTTTCACAAAACTAGGGTAGGATGGATGTCAGGCGTAATTTGGAGATAAATTTAGATATGATAAGTTTTTATAGGAAACAAAAATTAGTGAAATTAGTCTAGGGTTGAATCTGGCGAATAATTCTCGTGTTTAACTAATTATTTTAAATATATAATTAATACTTAACGCAAGAGCAGCGAATTTTAATACTGCTTTATCAGTTCAAAAAATTTCCCATTTCTTTTTTGTACAAGTTTGTGTGATTTTGAAAAATATTATATACTTGAATTTTTTTTTTCTATAAATAGCCTTAAATTGTTCACAGGAATTTGAAATAATTAACTCAATGAAAAAGTAAAGCTTAAAATTAGAATACGACTGAAAATGAAAAATTATTATTCATACACTGGCTATATTCCACTCCCTTTAAACTAAATTTTGATTCATAACGGTCAAATTTTGTAAAAATTAAATTAAATATATGAAATAATTTATACATGAAATTAAATTACATGAAATAATGAATACAGTAATTAATTTGCATGAAATAATGCAGTGATTATTTTGCATGAAATAATTAATACATGAAATTAATCTACATGAAATAATTAATACATGAAATTAATTTGCATAAAATAATTAATACATGAAATTAATTTAAATACATGAAATATTGACATTTCTGGAATATAACCTAATAGTGAAGCTTAGCTATTACTAAGATAATCCTCATTTATTACTTCCTATACATTATAATTTAAACACCTTTATTTTTCTTAATAAAAAATAGAAGTTAATCTGTTTTATTAAACTATTTCAAGAACTTATTTTACCAGACCTTATGAGGACAGAACCCAAATAAGCTCCTATTCTTAATATAAAGATTTTTATTCCGACAGGTAACAGTACCGCATATCGCTTTTCCTTGTTAGTGTAATCAGGGTCCAACATTATTTCTGATTAACTTCCGTTGTATTGGCACAAATACAAATTAATTCTCTAGACTTTGTCATTAAACTAATTTTATGTAACATTTTCTATATATTACTTCGCATAAAAATTTTAAATATAAATACGGAAATCTTTCTTTATAATTTCTAGATTTCGGTTTATAATTTCTAGTTTATGAAAATAAACGTTATAAATTATAAAAACTTTTGAAAATATAATGAAGTATTCATTTCTTTCCAATAATAAAAAGTAATTTCTTTCTTAAAAAATATCCTCTTATTTTTTTGATGACTGAATATTTTAATTGAATGATTTACACACATATTAATCAATTTTGTTAAAATCCATACATCCATACAGCGTTAAGAAAAATTACATAATTCCTTAAAATTTTAATAAAAGTAAGTATGCATATATAGCATATTTAGGCATATATTAAAACAAAAGGCCAAATAAAATTATTTTTCATAAATTGTTTATTTTTAAAATTTTCCAAAGAATTCTAAATTAATTAAAAGACAATAAATACAAAAAATTTCAGAAACATTGGCATTTTATTACACAATAAAACAACTGTTTTATTTCGTGACGTAGCCAAAAAAAATTTTTTTAATTAATTGAATCGTTTACTTTTTTCAATAAACGGGAATTTTCTAGTCATCTTTTTAGAGGAAATTTGGTATAAATATTTCTATGTAATCCAAAAAGATATAGTATTAAATTTTTAGATTCAAAAATTTTATTTTTCAGTTTAAAAGATACTATATACACTTGCGAAAAATTCAAAAGTATCAATGCTTAGAGAAGTATAACTTTAAATTATTTATTTAGAGAAGTATTTTAAATTATTTATAATCATTTTCCTTGGAATTTAGGCAATGTTAATTTGTTGTATGATCCTCTCACAGCTAAAAATGACTCAATATAAGTTTGACTTGGAATTATAAAATAGTCCAATAAATTTGAAAGATCTGACTCTAGAAATCTAATTTACAAATTATGTCAAGAAGTCTTGTCCTAGCAATAATTTCTTCCTAAGTGAGTTCGTACTCTGTTGGATTTAGCTTGAGAGGTCATGCTGGCTATTACTTATGTTTGATTCTCCGTTTCCAACAAGACAAATAATGGAATATTGAAACGTCACGGTCAGGTTAAAAAAAATATACCCGATAACTCAGGAAAAAACAAAAGATTGAATAATAACTTTCAAAAATCTTCTTTTCACCAAATCGTTACTTTAGATTATTACTAGTCTTTAACACTTTCGCTACTGATCCTGCCCAAACGGCCGTACAGTTTGTAGCCTAAAGGATTGTTTTCTATTCCAAACGAGAGGTGCAGGATGTAAAACGAAAAAACCTTTAGTGATAAAATTTAAGAGGCGTTAACTAAAGAGCCGTTTTACATATGCCTGCCAGGATAGAATTTGCACGCCGGTTAAGCCGGACCAGTAATTAAAGGATTAAAGTTTAATCTTGTTTATTTCTCCCAATCCATCAATCCAAACGCTTTTCTTTCCTTTCTAACTCAAAATTGGTAAAATTTTTACTTTCTCGCATCGGAACTATAGAGTGGACTCGTCACAAAATAAAATTTGGACGACATCCTTCTCTTCGTAAAACACATTTATAGCATTACATCTATTATTCATCCAGTCTCTAAACATGATAACTCAACAAATTTTTGAGCTAGACGAATGAAAATTTATATATGGACTAAGGACCAAAGTGTTAAATTTCTGTAAAATTTTGGCCGAAATCTATTCAAGCAAATCTCTCCGATTGGCTATGCGAGTACAAAGAAAAAACTCTTTAAATACAAAACGAAAAAAAATGTAAGTAGATAAAATTTAATACACATCCAAAATATAGATTCTTATCAAATTTTGGAGTTAAATCTCTCAAAAGCTTGACTATCTGTTAGTCTGTACTTTTGTTGATCACTGTTGCTTATTTTGCTACTAAGAATATGCTTTCAGAATGCTAGTCTACATTATATAGATGATTTCAGAATTTTGAAAATTTAATTTAGTTTCAATCATAGTTGTCAGTAATTTCATTTCATTGGTAATTTTGCAACAATATATATTTATATTCAATTTTCAATACTATTAAAAAAAAAAGAAGCACTTTTTTGCACCTTTCTGCACAGCAATGGAAATTCATGCTATGTGATGAAATGAGTATGTGTTGGCTATTTCAGATTCTTCTATGATGCTGCGTTCACTTTTTGTATAAATTTTTAAACTGAGCAGAAATCTGTCTTAAAATTGAGCCTGTGGCCTGCATAGTCGATAACAATAGAGGCGGTGGACGTTTAAAAATATTGCCGCAATGAAAAGAGGCAGTCGACTCTCCATAGCCAAATGGTCATAACATTGATCTCATAACAGGAGATAGTAAGTTCGAATCCTGCTAGAGACAATACTATTCACAGTCTGTGTAAATATTTAATTACTTGATTTTATGTTTTCCTTTATTTCATGTTCCAGAAGATTCTAGACCTTTCTTTAGTTTACCAGATGAGTGCTCTGGACTCCAAACATCGGATGGTGGCATACGAACCAGGGGATTTGGTGTGGATTTTTATTCCAGTTAGTAAAAAGGGGGGGGGGGCTTTCTGAGAAGCTCCTCAAGAGGTACTTCGGCCCTTATCAAGTTTTGAGGCGGTTGTCCGATGTCACTTATGAAGTAGCCGATTTCGATCCTAACTCTAGAAGGCGGAAATCGAAGGAAGTTGTCCACTTTTTACGCATGAAACCATACCATGACCCAGAAGAACAAGACGACCAAAATTCTTATAAAATAATGGAGGTTCCGGAAAGAGACATTTCTCAAGAGACTACTCACCGTGAAGACACGACAACTTATACTGGCCCTGTGACTCGATCGAGAGCTAGAACCACACAATGAAATGTCATAACATCGAGACGCTGTTCTTCTAAGGAGGGAGCAATGCCGCATTGAAGAAAGACAGTCGAATCTCTATGGCCGAATGGTCATGACACTGGTCTCGTGATCTAGAGACCTGGGTTCGAATCCCGCTAGAGACAATGCTATTAATAGTATATGTAAATACTTAATTCCTTGATTTTATGTTTTCCTTTATTTCATGTTCCAGAAGATACTGGACATTTCTTTAGTTTACCAGACAACTGGACTTTTCTTACTGTCTCCAGAAAAGTATTCTGGAACATTCCCTGCTAGTATAAAAGCAGAAGATCTGTCAATCACTGAGTTCTGAGTTCAGAGTTGAGTTAATAAATTGGTTTAACTCTACTTCTTGTGTGTGTCATTGAGTTCCACACTAAAGCACCTATGTGACAATATATTTTAAGTTTGTTTAATTTATTAGAAAGAATCATTGAAAGCATGGATAGTGGAAATATTTCTAAAATTTTCAAAAACCCATCATATGCATTGCATTGTAGTTATTACATTTATTTAAGCATAAGAAATATGCCTATACTTATTTTTATTGGTTAACTTGAAAAATATTATCCTATAAATAATTAAATGTCAGTATTTGAAGATTACTCTTACTTTATCCATGTTAAGATACAAGAATGATTCGAATTTGAAAATAAAATGATATAAAATAAATTATTTAAAATCTAAAGATTTATTTTTTAAAATTAAATAAAGTTCTAATGAAATAATCAGAATAATACCATAAAATATAAGCTAACAAAATTGTCTGCAAAAAATTTTTTAACCAAAAGAATTGATTTTAATGAAAGAAGACACAATTGCGAGATGCCAAATTCCAAATTTGAAACGCAGATCATTTTAATCTTATCACGATATTTTATCTCACTTTATTTTATGCATATTTGAAAACGAAAAAACAATACTTTATATTTTTTCGTAATACTAATTTTTCTATCAAATTACGGAATGTTTACTTTATAAATTTTATTTAAAAATATTTTAATGCTGCATTCTTCCATATTCATAAATATTCTTTAATACTTATATATTTCATAACATTCTTAGAACACAAAATGGCAACTTTGAAGTAAAGATCTTCTCGATTTCCTTATAAGTAAAAAAAGAAGGTATCCTTGCTTAAATAAATAATCCCATACGTGAACAAATCCATTACTTAATGCACTATGCTTTCCAACGGTTGTATACAATTTAAGCCTGAGTAGCTATACTTTCGCACTTTACCACTTCGGAGAAAACTTCAACATTTCAAGATTCTAAGAAGAACATTTGATTGATAGCAGCAGTACTTAGGAAGGCTTAGAAGATATAGAAAATCATCTTAAATTTTGAATGAACTGAACTATGTCTCCGTCATATCTAACACAAATATTTACGTTCATTGTTTAAAGATAAATATAGAAGTAAACTAAGATAAATGTGGAAGTTTTCTATAGATAGATTTGTAAATAACTTGTAAAACTTAATTTGTTCGTATTGCAAAAAGTAATTGCAAAATGATTGCTTTAGACTTCTGTAATTCACAGAAACAAAATAATAACCTCTGCTTACGTAGTTTTCTATTTAATTTAGTTATCTAACTTCAACTTAACTAATCCTACATCGTTCGATCAAAGTGAAAAACTTAAAATTCATTCGAACTTCGTATCTTAATAAATAAAGCTGGCATGAAGAAAATATTAAACTCTAAAAATTTAATTTTGTGATTTTTTGATAAAAATGATGTTTTAATTATATTTAAAAATTTGACAATTTTTTTGAGAAATTCTTATGCTTTATTAAATAAACTGTAGTATCACAAATTGTCTAAAATGCATAGCATTAATACAATATAGGGTTGTTTGTCTATAACAAAATCTCCTGTTTAACTAAAAATAGTTGCGACATGAATTTAGCATACATGCCATTACAGGATACATTCTTAGTATAATTTTAAGTATTTTCATTATTCAAGAAAAATTATATATTTACCATAGACAGACTACACCGACCCTCCCGAAGGCACGCGGAATAGCTTGAATGACCAGACCGTCGCAATAGCAACACTAGCTAGAAATTATGGTTGAGTTTCAAGGGACATCATCGGCCACGGTATAACCCTTCCCTAAGGAAATACATCCTGTCATAGATGGGAGGGAGCCAACCCCCACCTTTTGGTACACCCACAAGGGTGGCGGGAACCAGCTACCATCCGGAAACTTCTCAACCTCAACTATGAGGTGTCCCCGTGAGACTAAACTATATAAGATATTCAACTCATTAATATAAATTTAGCCAAATGTCCACGTTTTTACATAGATGTTCTTTCGTAACATCCAAATTATTTAACCCACAACTATTTATATATATCTTAAAATACACCATTATCGTTTGAATTATACTACCTTTTACTTTCTCGTATACGTAGTATAGAGAAAGTATAGTAATCGTCAAAAACTTCCAACGCGAAATTTTGACGAATTTTCAAATTTTAGACCTCCCTCGAAAAAATCCATTTCCGGAAAATGTCCATCTGACTTCTGTGACAAAAATAACTCAAAAAGCTTTAAGGTAGACTGATTAAATTTGGTATACGGTCTTTACAGAAAATTTGTAAATCTCGAGCAAAATCCTTTCAGAGGAAATATGTCTATCCGACTTTTCTAACCTAAGTGAACACGATAACTGCAAAACGAAAGGAGATAAATAGATATAATTCGGTACACATATATGGCATCTGTAGAGTATTCACTTACCAATTTTTGAACCAAATCCAACAAGGAGGTTGACCGTATGTTTGTATGTACCTTTAGAAACTTGTAAACTCGACAACACAAAAACTCAGTAACTTAAATATATCAAATTTGGTATGGAATTTTTCAATTGCGATAGTGTAGTTTTGTGTCAAATTTTTGTTTCAATCGGTTGGGAAAAACAGCGTCTAAAATACAAATTCGATTTTCGGATACTGTCAACTATTTGGATACTTTTAACCGCACTGCAAGGATTAATCGCCAAAAAATCAAAGATAGAATCTGTATTCACATTAAAGATTAATATGTTATAACTATTCTACGCCATGTCAAGCATTGCATTCTTTGGAATAACACTGTTATTAGAGAGCATGCGTGAAAATTTTGGGAACACCACCTCCACTGATTAAAATTCATAATGCTTACTATTCTTATAACTAAATTTAAACCTACTAGCCGTCTTTAATGACCAACTTGTGTTGTTTTTTTGAGCTGATAAATTATTAACATGGAATACATTTTTTTTAACTTTTGTTATTTTAATTGAATCAACCGACTACAAATTATAGCGAGTGAAAATTAGAAATTGTATTTCTTACAAAATAAAAGTGGAAATGAAAATCTTATTCACATTGAGTTAAAATTTAAAGAAAGCAATTATTTTTCATCTTCATTTCAACACAGACAATTAATTTTTTATCTCTAACACGCTATTGAATGTTTATTTCGATGAGCTAAAAGTTCAACATTACATTAAACGCATTGTTACATGTTGTATATCAAATTAAATTTTAGAAAGTTATTGAGAGCAAAGGATAGAATTGCAAAGAAATGTGACTGATATGATTAACTAAGTAATTTTTTTGAGTTTTAAGATAGTGCATAAATCAGTTTTATGAGATAATAGTATTGGAAGGTTTGAACATCCCTTCCAGAGGCAAGTGATTGTCATAGTGATTGTCGATCTAGCGCCTGTAAACACGTTCACTGTCAGGACTCACGTCTGATATCGAACCATCTAATTAGATAATCCCTTTGCTATCTTCTAATTAAAATGTAGAAGGGGTCATCTAATTAGATAGAAGGTTCGATAGAATTAAATAGAGGTGAGAACCACAGGTGTGTTATGTGGCAGTGAATATGTCAAGCCTATTTTCACGTTCGATTAAAATTTCTATTAGACGCCATCTAATTGATTTCTTTTGCATCTTCTTTCCTTAGATTGAATGCAATTTTCGATAAATTAATTTTTGAGTATTTCTTATAATATTTTGCAAATCCATTAATTAGTTAAGTGAAGTGTAATTTAAGTGTGGTTGCTAAAATGTTCAATAACACATTCTAAAATGTTTGTTTGCATTTTACTGTTGTTACTCGGCAATAAATAATAAGAACGATTTCTGTGCCCTGCGTGTTATTATTTTGTATATATATAGATTATTCTATTTCAGCAAATTCTCCTGTATTGTGTTTAATGACAAAAATGCATTTTCTATGTTTTCCGAATATAAGAATGTACAACATGGAATTTTTATAACTTGATCCATTTTCAAAACTATATTTAACCCTCCAATATAATATTAGAAGATTTCAGAATGAGAATTGGCAACGTGAAAATAAATATTTTGTTCCAAAGCTTTAAAAAAATGTTTCTGCAAACAACAGACGATTATTTTTCTTATTTTTTTTTAAAGTTCTAAGTTCTATTTTGCATAGGCTATCCTATTTTAACAATGTTGAAAAGAAGATTACAGAAATTCCAAATATTCAGATACCCCTATCCTTTAAAAATATCACAGCGTTCGTATAAGACACTACCCTCTAGTTTTAAGCAATATATTTCTTTTTTAGATGCAAATGCTGAACAATCGCCTTATCGTTTATGTATCTATCTTTGTTTTAAGGCAACATCGGATTTCTAAGTTAGGTATTTACTGTTATTTCAGGATATAACATTGGACGCGCCTTTGGCTTTGAATCAGATATTGAGAAAGCACATAATATTTTTCCTGAGTAGAATGGTGTATTTCTATTTCTTAAGAAATACGGTAATTTCGAAGGGTGGAGGGGGGAATTTATAAGAAAAAAATGAAAACTTTGGTATAAAATGCATTTATTAATATTATTTGGGTGATAAAATCAGTATAATTTTCAGGAGGACATCTATAAACAATTTTTAATACCTTTTCTTTGAATTTCAATTCTGTTTTCTGCATAGCTCTTTATTCTCGGAAAAGTTATTCCGTGTATATTTAATCATTTAAGACAAGGACTTATTCATATATAATTCTTAAAATCAGAAGGCAGGTTCGAAGAAATAGAAGAGACATTTTGCATTTTTAAATTCGTTTTAATCCATCCCGGGAAGGCATAATATATTTACAAGAAGGTGCGGACAAAACACTTCCACCACAGGGCGAGACAATAGCAGAAGTGGGGAAGAGAAAGAAATAAAGAAGCATCATTTTTACAAAGCTTCAGTTGAATTAATTAAACAGAAAAAGATGGAATGGGATCAGGAAATAAGAGAACACTTTAGAATGACCCTGACATGGGCCGAATTAGGAAAAATTTAGGAAATTAATTTGGATTAGATTAGATATTAAAATATCATTATATATATATATATATTAAAATCTCATTTAATCTTAATTAAATTCCTAATTTTTTAGCTTAATTTAGCCCATATTAACTTCATTCTAAAATGTTTTCTTATTTCATGATCTTATTCCATCTTTTATTTTTATTTAATTAATGCAAAAGAAGTTTTGTAAAAATATCGGCGGTTCACATCGGTGGTTTATATCGGCGGTTCACACTCTCCGAATGAAGGGATAAAAAAAATTCTGACATAAACAAATTCTTCTAAAAGTTCCCTATAATTCCCTTACCTAATTCGTCCCGTGTAGAAAAGTCCCTATAAAAATCTCACAGTATATAATCACTGGGATAAATTTTTCATTAGTTTTCCTCATTTTGTTTTTGCGTTGTCCTGTGTTGATGTGCTCATCGCTTCTGCTTGTACATAAAAAAAATTCAAAGTGTCATAGTTAAAAATTTTAAGTGCCATCTCTGTCTTCGGACACGATTCTGCTTAAAAAATTATGTTATATATATATATAATTGTTTTAATTTATATTTTCCCGAATTATTTTCCACATCTTCTTGCCATTTTGTAGGTATTTTTAACAACTAAAATTTTAAAAATAAATAAAACGTCAAAATAATGCACCGTCTTGAATCACCATCGCAGTGCAAAGAATTAAATTGTTTTAACGCTGGAGTTCGTATGCATGTTGGTGATTAAATAAGTTAAATTCATATGCAAACTCTAGAAGGCATGGATAAATGAGTTCCGCTAAAAGAATTTGGTAAAAAAATTAACAAAGGAGAGATTTCGAATCGGAATTAAATATTCAAAATAGAAATTCGCAATAATTTACGATGAATGCTCAGAAAATAGATCACAGAAAATTCCAGTATTGTTCGAGTGATAAAAAAATAAACATACAGAAATGAATTACATACAAGATGTAAAAAACAAGGACAATTATGTTTTACTACCCAACATTAAGAAACCCCCGGGCGCACATGCCAAAGGATTCTAATGCAATCTTGCAGGATCAGGATGCAACATTTTCAGTGTGTTGATCTCCTCTCATCGTATAAGATATTACACTTTTGCTTTTTCGTATATTTTATGCAAAACTCGCCTCTAAGTGCCTTTGGCAGTCAACTTATGGAATTTTGGCTCCATATTGTTCATTAGTTGTAGTAACAGATATCTTCAAAATGCGAAAAATATTTTTGGTCTATCTGTGTAATAAAAATACACTGATTACTATTATATCAATCTGGCTACTTTTCGAAAAGGGAGAGAATCTGACTACATGTTTCTAACTCATACATCTTTCCAACATATGCTCCGATTTCTTGTTTAAGCAATAAAAGTATATAAACTTGCATCATATTACAAAAACATAAAATAAAAAATAATAAAATAAATCCGATTTTTATGCTTAATGGAAAAATAGATAGTATTATACTATTTCTTAAGAATGTTTTTTCCTAAATAATTTCCCACCATCTTTTTTGTCCTATTCTTTCGTCCTTTTTTGTGATATTTGACAAATGATTTTCGTATCGTTTGTGTGTGTGATTGCTGTCGTTCATTTGTTTGTTGCTCCTCGCCTAGCAAAAATAAAAAAAAGATTCCTCTCGGAAATCTAGAAAGCAAAGAGAGATTCCTTTACATCTGACTTACTATCTGACAACAGATTGTTGATATTATAAACAGTCAAAGCGAGGACGTGAAAATCTCTTTTCAGCCCCAAACTTCTGAGATATCGCAGTTATCGAAACACTTTGAACACAAAAGTTGTTCATCTTAACTAGGCGCTTATTTGGCTAATTGGATTTATTTTTCTATCTTCAATATTAAGAAAGTTATAGCGAAATGAAAATTTCAACCTTCCCCCCCCCCCTTTAGATAGATGGCCCATTTACGAACTCGTTCGAGATTTATATATATTTCCAACAACATAAACCGAGCCAGCTAAAATCCAAACGAAATTACTCTAGTTATTCTGTTCACAAGATAACATGGGCAAAACGTTACACGCATATTATGTGTTTGTTTATTATATATATATATATAATGATATTTTAATATCTAATTTAATCCAAATTAATTTTATAAATTTTTTGCTTAATTCGACACATGTCTGGGTCATTCTAAAGTGTTCTCTTGTTTCCTGATCCTCATTCCACGTATGAAGATGTGTAATCAATTCTACGTATCAAGTGAAAATGATCCTTCCGTTGCCCTTGTCCAAGGTCAACACATGTTTTCAATCGCCACGTGGCCTGAAATCCCATGTTATATAAGACTAAAGATCATTTGTTTCGTCCCTTTTTTTCCCTACTTCTGCTTTTGTTTCGCGCTGTTGTGGACGTGCCTTGTCCACGCCTGTTTGTAAATAAATTACTTCCCCGGAATGGATATTAAAGAGAATTAAAAAATACAAAGCGTCTTCTATGCCTTCAAATCTGCATTCTGCTTCAACCAAAATAAGCTTACATATATATAAAGTGGGCTTTTGAATGAAGGGGGGTTTTGTGTTCTAGGTTCCATGATCATTGAAGAACTGAAGAAATTTTCCCGCAGTCTTGTCATGAGAACCATTGCAATATGTAGTCTTCCTATAGGAATCTACCTAATATTTGCTTTTAATACAGTGAATAAACTATCAGGTTAAGTTAACATTTTTATATTAAATCCAGATATAAACATTTCATTTTCATCTTGCACAGTTGTTAAAGAAAAAAAAACGTTGCATGTTATGTTCATATCAAGCCAACATCGTCACGACAAAACGTTGATGTGGTGATCATTGATGATATAATTGAGGGTCATAAACTTTCATATGGGATAGCAAAAATCAAACCAGAGGTTTGAGATTAAGGGACTGGTTCTTTGATTTTTCTTTATTATTTTAAATATATAGATAAAGTTAACACCTTGACTGCAGTGGGGGTTACCGATGACCGGCCAGCCCATATAAATGACATGGTAAGAAACTCAGCATGGTAGTTAATGCGTTAAATATATCATACTCGTTCTATCAACAGTCATTAAGCTATTGTGTTTCAACAATATAATTAATTGTCCACAGTGAATGGAACACTGACATCACAAATTTTTCTTCAATAAAAATGAACAACCACTTTCTTCCTCAATAAACCTACAAGCGACGTCACACAGTATTAAACATAAAAGATAAACACGTGGCCTGCACAAAAAAATAAAGAAAAACCTACTTCTACCCTCCTCCAAAGAGGGTCTTTCAGGACAGCCTGTCAATCATCTGGAACGGCAGTGGCGACAAATAATCCAGCTAATAGGATTCCTGCCTTCTTTTTCCTGGAAAAGAGAGGAGCACGTTTGGATTATTTTTTGCATGGAATAAAAGATATTCATACAGATGAACTGAAGCTTTGCATTCCATACACGCTTCCTTAGAAAGTTAGTTGTTATTTAGGAAGATGTTATTGAAAGCAAAATGTATCTATTTTGGAGGTATAAATGAAGCATTTTTCCATTTAATTTAAAGAATTAACAATTTTTACATGCGAGTAGGGAATTTCCAGTTATGAAAGCACACTTTTGTCATATTCAATCGCAATTATACTTAATGCACGGTAAATTCATAAAATTTAATAGTTTATATCCATTGAAATCATAAACAAAATTTATAAATTCTCCATTGAATTTATAAAGAAAATAATAATATCAATGTCGGGGAGTTTAAAAAAAGAAGCTAAACGTTCAGTTTCAAATCAATACCTTTTTTAACGAGGGTAACGTAAAAGAAAAAAATTGCATCGGAAAAAATTTTATTTGATATTTTATATCTCTAAAAAAATCAGAAATATCTACACATTGATTTAAGGTGTACTTTCAATAATGATAAAAATTACTTGTCAGCTAATAATCTGCAACGATTATGAGCATTAGTGCGCTCATGACATTGTTACGATAGTCCGTTATAAATGTTATGAGAATTTTCATTTTTTTTTCTACAAATAATTTCGGATATCAGAAGCCCAATGGGAGTATTTTCATTTCGACTTTTCCATACACTAAGATAATTTAGCACTATTTTTCTGTTCTTCTATCTTATTCGGGATTCCTTGAATATAATAGTGGGGATTCAGCAGGACAAGACAACAAACCAGCAAAACCTCAAGCAGTAAGCAAATGAGAGATATTTTTTTTTCTTCCAAACCTTCATATAAAGGAGCATTATGGAGCTTCTTGGGCTTCGTAATCTGTACTTATAATAAAGCTGAATGTGTGTGTGTGTGTGTGTGTGTGTGTGTGTGCGTGTGTGTGTGTGTGTGTGTGTGTGTGTGTGTGTGTGTGTGTGTGTGTTGGCGCTCTACAGGCCAGACCATTTGACCTACAACCACCAAATTTGACACGTGTATACCTTCAAGATCGGAAATGTTCACCTTGGAGCGAATTTTTAATTAGAATTTTAATTAATTAAAAATTAAACGAAATTTTGACGTTTTCCCGTTATAACTACCAAAAATATTATAGCACAAAATTTATTTTTAATCGTATTGAAGATCAAAAAAATTATCTTTTTAATGATACTAACATTTTAACCAACAAATTAAATTTCTATTTTGAATGATTTTTTTTTCAAAAATAATTTAAACATATTTTTCAATAATTTATTTCGCACAAAATAAAAATAAAATTTAAGCTGCACAAGCACGTTACGCGTGCATGGAAAAAAAATTAACTTCGATCAACGAGTTGCAATCAAAATGACAAAATTCAAATTAATAATTAAAATAACTATTACTGCAAATTAAACATGTAATAGCATAATTTTCAATACGTGTCTGTATGAAATTAAATAAATATGAAATTTATAAAAAGCATATGCAAAGAAAAGCTTCCAATGATCTTTTACAATATCGACATTATTAATGCAATAAATCAGCTTTATTTAAGACAAACATGGTTTAATATATATCCTTTCAATTCAAGGCTAATTTGCAAACCTTTAATGATAGAAATATATGTATTAAAATGGTCTACATGAAGTAAATAATTATATTTTATGTAATTTGAGTCTCTAGATGCTCTAATAAATGACGAATGTTTAGATTTCACAATTTTTTTAAATATATTTATAGGCCGAGACGAAATGAAATATTGTTATTCACCTCAATTAAATCCTTTTGAAAGTAAAAATATATTTTATGATAAATCTGAAAAATTTTTGTTGAATAATTATTGAGATATTACATAAATTATGAAAGATATTCTTCAGTGCACATAAGATTTAAATGCTGGGCGTCTCTTTTCAGCACTCATATTTTTTTTAAATACTTTGTTTCAGAAACAAATGCTTTTATATCAATTGCAGTTTAATCATAATATGTTGTAATAATATGAGTGAATTACATAACTATTAAAATTAGAAGCTTAAAAATATTTTCATGAAGAAGCTATAAAAAGACGTTACATAAAATATTTAACT
>JAPMOR010079725.1:0-30651 GCA_026543865.1 Argiope aurantia | reverse complement strand
ATGATCAAGATTTAAATAATTATAATTATTAAAAATATATGATCTTGATCATATTTTTTTTTCTGATATCATGATCGTGCTATCATGCTAACATTTCTTTTATAGAAAGAAAAGAAGAAAAAATGAAAAATTACTTTTTTAAATCTGCCCTACTTTTCTTGAGAATACCACAAAATTCATTCAAAATAAGTTGGAACAATTTTCGGTGGCAGAATCCATTCCAAGTTGAGATTAATATATTTCATCAAAACCATTATTTAAGATAATCGTCGAGAATGTACTTCATTCTCAATGATTAAGACGACGAAGATTCGATTTTATAGGCAGTACAGATGAGATAAAAAAAAGAATTTAATGCGAGAATTTCGAATAAAATGGGAAAAAATGAAATGTTCTCAATTTGCTACATTTTTGGCGAGTGTAGTTTGAAGGTATAAAAAAAAAAAATTTGGTGGCAGTTTCAAAAAATAGTATTTTATATTTCAAACGTCAAAAGATTCTTTCTTTACTTTATTTTCCAGTTCTAGTTCTCTGGAAAATAAATATTCTTGAAAGAAAAGTAATTGAGAAAATATGTTTTATGGAATGCAAAATGATTTGTCGGAAAAATTTTGAATGCAATGGTGAAATTTTTATTCAATAAGAAATGTATAATTTAAAGTTCATTGTTTCGATTATATTGTAAACATATACAGATAGACTACAATATATATATATATATATATAAAAATTAACTTCCTGTAGTTGAAATTAAATTGCACTTACGGAGTATGAATAAAAAATAAATTTTATCAGCAGAAAAAAATTCGTTTGAAGATTTGTTAAAAATTAAGCAATATTCTTACTGCTTCTGATACATAATTTTTAATTTCAATAAACGCGTTCCATTTTATAAATCATATCTAAGAAGAATGATTCATATTTAAGAAAAATATAGGAATAAGCTAGCTATTTTTCTTTGATTTCAATTCCACAATATGCACTTAGTTTAATTTTACATTAATTCTAAAGAGCAAATAATTTGCCACAAATGAAAAAAAATGAGAAGTTTTTATATCATTCTTAAATTTCTCCTTAATTAAAAATATTTTATCTTCAAAATTTATTGTTATGACAAAAAAAGATGATTTGGAAAAGAGAATAATAAAGATTTAATGCATTTAACTAGATATGAAAATGAACTCTTGTTTTCAAGCATTAATGCGCACTTATGTTCAGAAGTTAAATAATGGGAAATCAGCCTTCGAAGCATTTTTTATGAAGTTGGATATATTTTGGAACATAAATAAGAAATGCATTTAAACATGTAATGTGAAGTTTGTCACGATAATTAATTTAGAAAAGCAATCACAAAATGATATTGTAATATTTTAATTAATTATACTCTTGGTGTGATGTTGATTACATTCATTTTCCTTTTTGTTATTTTTAATTAGTTTTCCACTTTTTTTTTGTTTCCACATATGAGTTTTTTTTAAATCTATGAATTATTAATAAAGTACCACTTTATTTTCAGCTAACTTATTCAAATGCAAGTGAATATGTATTTGGTTCTGAAATAACTGTTTTGATCTATTATTTAAGTACAAAAGCATTTTAGGGACAACTTATGAAAGGAAATGCGAAGCGTTCTTTAAATTCTGATAATTTATCATTAAAATTTGAAATGAAAAAGAAAAGTTTGTTGAAAATAATATTTCTGCACTATTTTAAAATGCTATGCTTACAATAATTAAGGGAAATTACCATCTTTCTATTTATAAATAAGTAAATCTATAATGCTGGATAAGTTAAATTGATTTCTATAAATTTTTATTGATGCATCACAAAAATGAATCTTCAGGAATTCTCATTTTTCAACAATTTTTTTAAAACAAATTTTAGATCTCCATTCAATTTTGAGAAAGTTTGTCTCTGGTTGTTTAAGAATATGTGAACTTAACAGTTATAAAATGTCAAGAGCTGGAGAAATAAAATTTGGTCTACATAATTAGTATCTGAAGTGTAAATCTATATAAAACTTTGAAATACGTCTATCAAGGGGTAAAACTTGTGTCAGTTAGATAAGGAATCACAGTTATGTGTGTAAACACAATGACTTAAATCATTGAAATTTAATATGTCATGTGCTGGCTACAACTATATAGTACTGGTCAGATTTTGGCTTTAGTTGGTTGGAGGGAAGCCATCCAATTTGCACATTCTCACGGTAGATTATGAAAAATACTATATTCACGCCAAAAGTCTCTATTTCCTAACTCTTGTTTACTAATGGCAAGGCTCTCGTAGTCATAACCAAGTTTCACAGTTATATGCGGCGGAGGGAGGTATAATACCTCTGTTGGAGAATATGCGAGAAAGTTTCGGGGGGGGGGACTAATCTCGCTGGATTCTTATAACGAATTCATTAGTCTGAATGTTTCCCAATTATTATAAATAGAAATATATTATTCATAAAGCAAAATTTTAATAAGAAACTCGGGAAAATTTTAAATCATAACGATTTATTTCGTGTTTAAGTGATAAAATCAGTACGGAAATCACATAACAAAATAATAACAAATAACATAGTATCTATTTGAATGTGTTTCGTATTTTTTCTCTGACATCGCAACCAGTTTTACTCCAACAAAATACACATTAGTGTATAAAATTAAACCTTCTTGCTGAATTTAATTTTTGAATTGAGTTGTTCAGAAAATAATTTCGTTTTTTTTTTTTTGTGGAAATGAAAGACAGTTTTCGTATAATAAACAAATACTTTATTAAATTATATATTGGCCGTTCTGGTCCAACACCTTTTGCCATCTTTCTGGTAGTAGCATCATTCCACGCTCATAAAATTTTTGGTCTTTGCTGCCAAAAAACGGATCGAGGTGGTTTTTGACCTCCTCATTTGAGGTGAAGGTTTTACCGTCTAAAAAATTGAGCGAACCAGTTCTGGCGTACTGTCAACACACCTTCTCCATACACATCGGTCCATTTCTTTCTGGCTTGAACAGCATTTTTACTCTTTCTGTAGTAAAACAGTAAGATATGTCGAAAATGCTGCTTATCGCTCTCCATATTTAAAAGGGCACCAACCAAAATACTGCGTAGAATGAATTGGAATTTTTCACACACAAGCCTTGCTATATGAGCTCTCAAAGTATATGAAAATTGTACGTCTTAAATCTGAAGTTGGGTGCAAAAAAATACAATTAGATCCTCTGTCGGGAAAAAACGAAATTACTTTCCAAACAACCCAATATAAAATGACACCGTTTAAATAGCAAATAAATAAAATTGCATTAAAAAATTAGCATTTCTTGCATGCTATACTTTTACACATCGTACTTGCATGTTACATTTTTACTCAAATTATATATATTGCTGTTATTTATTAACTTCCAAGGAATAATTTCCTAATTTATCATTAAAATTTTTCTTTGAATAAGAATACATTGTTAATTAAAAATTTAGAATCTTTCTGAATTTAAATTTTATTTTAAAATGTATTTTTTGTCGGCAAAGAAGATCTGTAAATTACTCTTTCATGAAATATGTTGACATCAGCATTTATCTTTTCTCGAATAAAATTGCATAGAAAACGAAAAGACTAATATATTCCAACATTTGTGACGTGACTTTAGACATAAATATGTATACTAATAGTATCATTCTTAATCTGGCTATCAGCGTTTTAGCTATTTTATGTAAAACAAATTTTTAATATATTTCATAAGTGAAAATAATAAAAAAAAAATGTTTCTATAATTCTTTTTAATGGATATATCTTAAGTTGTTGAGATAACTTTTTTATGTCGAAATGCTTTCGGAGTGGTGTGGAAGTTTGGAGAGGGGTTACTAGCTCAGGTGTCGTCCTCGTCATCTGACAGCGGTTCAAAATTACCAGGTCTGTCTCAAAATAGCCCTAGTGTTACTTTAAAATGGGATGTTAAATTAACTAAACTAAACTAACGACAAAACTTTCTAAAATTCTTCATGAATATAGCAAATGGAGAATTAATAAGAATATTTTGGCAATGTGTTAATTCACCAAGTGTTGAAAATATTTGGTACCCCATATTTCGCATTACTATTGTATTGAAAGTCCTGTATCTTTGATGAAATCTTATATTCTTGCAGACACGGACAAATTACCAATATCATCTAGAAGGCATATTTACCATTTTAATAAAATGGAAATTTCTGATTTCGTCAGGTTAAATTATTGTATTTCGAATTGTGTAGATATTTTCGCACTCCATCCCACAAATGGGTCACACTTTGCTGCGAAAATCAACAGAATTCGGAAGAAATTTAGATTATCAGATTTGGCAACATTTCTCCACTCATCAAACCCAAGCATGCCGGTGTTTATGAGAAAGCCTTTCATTAGTGTATCAAAAGTGCCAAACTCCCAAAAGCAATAAATTGGATTAAAAGTAGTAAACGCATTTTCGATACATATATATTAATTCAGTTTCTAATTCGATGAAAATTACGATTTTCGTTAACTAATTTGAAAGAGATAAATAACCTATTAAACCTTTTGTATTTGGAAAAGTAATTCGATACGAAATTATTCACTAAATACAAGGACTTGTTTATTTCTCTGAAAAATAAATACACATAATTGTTTTAACTTTAATTTCCATTAAAAATTTTTAAGAATCAAAAAATATTTTTATAGGTTCTTCCTCAGTGACCCGACGGCCCCTGGTGAGCCCTGGCCTTCAAGAATTTTCTCCCAGACCTATCTTTTCTTGGACATGGTCTTCCAGTTAATCATTGTTAAAGCGGCGAAGTCCCCTTCCAGGCAATCAACCCATCTGAGGTGGGGTTGGCCCCTAATTCTTGTTCCATTGGGCTTGGCCAGGAATACTTTCTGCGTTGTATACTCCCTGTTAATTCTAATAATGTGGCCAGCCCATTTAATCCTTTGGATTTCTATGTATTTCACGACGAAGAGTTCCTTGTAGGCATGGTAAAGTTCTAAATTTGAGCATCCGTGCCAAACGCCATCAACTTGTATTCCTCCAAAAATAGCTCTTAGTATCTGCAGCTGAAACATACCAAGAGCATTTTCATCTTTTTGTATCATTGCCCAGGTTTCTGAAGCGTATGTGAGTATAGGTCTGATTAGACATTTATAAATTAATAACTCTTTTCCTTTTAATTAAATTTGATTTTAAATATTTCTATAATCCTTGAAAGCACTTATTGGCAGCTTTAATCCTCCTCTGTACTTCAGGTGTGATATTAATATTAATCTCAGAGCCCGAATACATAGCTGTCAACTTTCTCAAATTTATAAGTGAGAAATTTATTTGCAGGGGAGTAGCAGAGTCTGTTACCCTTGTGCATTGCATGTAGTTAGTTTTTTTCGGGTTTATAGTAAGGTGCTATTTACCTGCCTCTTTTTCCTAGGCCAGAAATGCCTGTTTCAAATCAGAAAGTGTTCTTGCAATGATGTCTGTATCATCGGCAAATGCAAAAACTTGCACAGATTTATAGAATACGTTTCTTCTGTTGTTGATTTTTGAGTCACGCATAATTTTTTCTAATTCTATGTTGAAGAGTAGCCATGACAGCGCGTCACCCTACCTAACCCCTTTCTAACTTCCATTTCTTCTAAAAAAATCTCCCTGGATTTTAATTCTCTGCGTGGTTTTACTCAGGATTTTTATAGGTATTGGAAGATATTTTTCACAATAAAACATCAAAATGATGTACTGCTTTGGATGTTGTCTGAGAAGATACTAATACTCCTGAGTGAAAATGGTTTATATAGATTTCGTAACAGATACGTTAAAATAAACTTGTATACAACAGAAAAGAATGAAAGTAATATCCTAAATAATATCGGAGGTAAATCTTGTTTTTAAAATAGCCGCGTGATAACTTCAAAATGACAGTTAATTTTTTTAAAAAAAAATTGTTTTTATAAAATGTAGTCACTTTTAATTCGGAAATCTGCATTATATTGCTTTTAACAGATTGTTTTTTAAATCAGTACAAATCTTAATAAAACGTGCATTTAATTTAAAGATTTAAAAATAGCTAATATATGACAAAGATTAAAAGCTTACGAACACATTTTACTCAAAGTGGAATTCATTCAAAATTTGATGGAAATTTATCAATTTGGTCTAAAGACCATATACCAAATTTCATCCACCTAGCTTCAATCAGTTTTCAAGTACCATATTTGCTGGCAGACAGGTATGTAAGAAACAGGTTTTTTCGAACTCGGGATATTTGGAGTTCCGTCAAAATAATTGTAACTTTCATTTTTCAATATATTCTCAAATCTTATAGATTCCTTTGCTTTTTCGGAAAAAAATAACATACACGCTTTCCATTGTAGGTAGGGTGAACGACTTTTGTTTAATTGTTCGTCAAAATATTTTCGTCAGATGCAAAAGCCGTTTCGCCTGTAAAGGTTTTGACACTTCCTATTGTCACGATGTCATCATCTCGATTTGTAGTGAAGCCCGAATCTGAAACAAGTCTTAATTTTAGAACTTTAACTTCCAAATCATGAATAATTATGTACACAAATCTAACTGAAAGAAATAATTTCATTAATGCCACTGTTTTTTTTGCATTCGAATAAGAATGAAAATGAGACAGAAGATATTGTTACAAACCTGCAATTCGGCTTCCCAGCATAGTTTGTTCCATCAACAGAAAGAAAGTTTTACAGTCATCTGAATGGACGAAATCCGTGTGGCGTGTCGGAGGTCCCAGAGCTTGGCGACAAACTTGGCGACCATTTGGCGACTTGGCGACGAATTTGGCGACTTTGGCGCCAAAATAGATAATACCCGAAACCTCGAGAATTTTCCCGATCCGTCCAGTAGGAACCGAGATACGCCTCGAACGTTCCTGATTGGTTGAGAGGCTTCTAGCCCCGCCTCCTGAAACCTATATAATTAAGCGGCCGCCGCTGCCAAGGGGAGACGACGAAGCCAGTAGTCGGAGACGACGGAATAGTCCGAAGACGGAGCGGAAAAGCCAGTAGTCAGAGTGGACGGAGTGGTCAAAGAAGAGTAAGCGGAATCGACGGAGCGAAGTCAGTAATCCGAGTCAGAGTCGGAGAAGTAGACGACGGAGTAGTCGAAAGCGACTGAGTCAAGCTAGTGCTGAACTGAGCTGTGCGCTACTGTCTGCAGTAGATTCTGGTTGTATGCTGCTGTGTGTGCTGTTGTATGCTTACGTCTCGGGTGAAGATAATCGTCTTCTGTGCTGTATATAGTTGTCGTTTTTGTGCTGTCCTGTGTGTCTTCGTGTAAATAAACGTCGTTGTTTTTATTTTCTACTACCGTCTGCTGATTGAGCATTCTCCACACACCATATCACTCCCACTATCCAAACGAACCCCGGTAAAGAAAATTTCTTAACAATATATTGCATATATAATATCTGGACTCTTGTACGAAGAGCAGTAAAGGCTAAAGAACTTATCGAATTTCTAAGTGGCAGGTTTAAGGCTTCTGTAAAATCCTCTATAGTTTTAGGCAAATCAAATTTTGAATGAATTAGACCTTACAGGTTAGTATTGGCTTAATTCTAACAGCAAATTTATATTGGTCACAAATGATGCATATTCTTTTAATCGAAGAGTTTTGATGTACAAATAATTTATTTCCTTGATCTTCACCACTTTCATTTAAGTTTCTTCTTTTTCTCCGATACTTTAAGATCAAAACTGTCTTGCAGCAACATCATCACAAATTGTAAAATTTGAGTATTTTTGCCTAATAATGATATAACAAAATAAAACGACAAAATGGCCCAATTCAAAAAGTATATGGCCAATTATACAAAATCTGACTGCTGAAGTTTTTATTTAATGAATGTAGCCTGAAAATTTCTTTTCGTAACAACAGCATACTTAGTCCTATTTCATAAATAATTGCTTGATCCATATAAAATTATTTTATTTTACTTACCATGTAAATAAGTATTATTTCTATCAACATGATCATCCACTTTTATAAGAGAACACAAATACTTAAAAATAATCTCATAATCTATACTTATAATAAAGCTAAATGTGTGTGTGTGTGTGTGTGTGTGTGTGTGTGTGTGTGTGTGTGTGTGTGTGTGTGTGTGTGTGTGTGTGTGTTGGCGCTCTACAGACCAGACCATTCAACCTACAGCTACCAAATTTGGCAAGTGTATACGTTGGAGGCCGGGAATGTGCACCTGGGGGTTATTTTTTCGAATTTTTAACTAGAATTTTATTTATTTAAAAATTAAGCGAAATTTTGACATGTTTCTGCTATAACTGCCGAAAATATTACCGCACAAAAAAGATTTTTACATGAAGTTAAAAATAAAAAATTTATCTTTTAAATGATACTAATGTTTTAATCTTAAAATTAAATTTCTATTTTTAATGAATTTTTAAATAAATATTTTAACTATGTTTTTCAATAATTTTTTTCGTCAAAAATAAAAATGAGGATTAAGCACGTTTTGCATTCATGAGAAAAAAAATAGCTTTTTTCAAAGTGTTGCCATCACATTGATTAAAGCTCTAACTGAAAATAAATTAAATCTTTTTAGAAATGAAATCTGCAAAATTATAATTTTCGGCAAGTGTCTGTAAGAAATGAAACAAATATGAAATATTATTTTTTCTAAAAAATAAATTCAAGTAAAATTATTTTATGATCTTTTACACTCTCTATACAGAATGTTTATTCAGTCCCCGATCCATTTTGATATTTAATGACTCATATAATAATGAAGATGTAAACAAACTTATGGCATTTATTGATGGAATAACTCATATATTTTCCTTTTCAGGTTTGAATATTTTTACTTTTGTAAATATCGTCTGCGCGTGTTTTTAATTTCAGATAATTTCATTTTCCAGTCTAAATATCTGTACTTTTCTAAATATCGTCTGCTTATTAATTGCATTTTTCTCTCTTTTGTTTTTGGCAACTATTGAAATGTTATGTTTACTTTTGATGTGTTTCTTCTATGTAGTACTTTTGTATGTGATGTTTTATTCGATCGGATATTAAGGAGAATGCATACACTACAAGAGAAAGCACAGATTTTATGGTGGTCATAGAATTAATTTCCAATCAACTAAATCACTGACTTTTAAGAGTTAATTTCCAATCACTTAAACTTGACTGATTTATGAAGATTTGAATATCACTATTCAATAAAAAAAGGATATTTTTAGATTTTCCATCGATCGTTTCAAAGATAATACGCCAATAAGCGCGCAGGGTTCTGAAGATTAATTGGCCTAAGATTATGAAAATGGTCAGTTTTTCTAAATTTTTAACATTTAAAACTTCATAAATAAGTCTTAGTTGATCGTGGAAAATAGAAACATTCATTCATTTATTTAAAATTTGGTGTGTCCAGAATATTTCTCAGAATATGATACCTTACTGCATTAAATTTAGACTTCATAATTTTTGAAATATATTTATAAGCAGGAACAAAATATTATTATTGATTTCATTTCAATCCTTTTGAAAGCAAAACTAAAAACTGAATTTTATACTGAATCTCAGAAATTTTTGTTCAATTATTGTTTGAGATATTACATAAACTATGAAAAATATTTGTAGTTAACATAAGACTTAAATACCGAGCGATTCTGTTTGCAATACTCATATTCAATAATAATAATAATTAATTAATAACAATAAAGATGATTAATAAAATAAAACGCTTGGTTTCATTAAAAATATATTAATATTAATTGCAATTTCGTCATTTACATTTTTAATTAAAGTTGAAGTTTTACCGGAAATGGCAACAAATTAGCAAAAATATATATAGTAAATTGAACGAAACGATCTAAACAATATAAGTTTGGTATGACTATCAAAATTTGAAGATTAAAAATGTTTTGTTTGAGAATCCTTTAAGAGACCAGTTACTTAAAATATTTAATTGAAAATTGTAGCGAGCGGTAATACTGGCGAACCGGCTGGTCGCCAAAGGCGGCTAGTATAAAAATATTTGAGGGACTAATCCTTAAAAATGTTCAACTTTTTAATTAAGCACTTTCTTATGCAATTAAATTTGCTTTATATCTTACAAATTTGTCATTTTCATTAGGTCTTGCAGCATGTTTAATAGCGTTTATAAAACCAACGATATTTCAATAATTTTCACATTGTTAGAAGAATTAACGAAAATCCAATAACCCATCCCTGGAATGCTTATTTAGGTCTTACAGCATGTTTGCAACAGGCATAGATCTTCATTGCAACTACATTAATTTTATCTGTGCACTACTTGTATCTCCACAAACTGCATTCGCATCGCCAAGATATACTTGAGTTTCGAGAGGTTGAGACCCAAGTGAGGAAGACAATCTCCGATTACTTGAGATCTTGAAGTCAGTTGTCTTCATTTATCAGCTCGGTTTCAATCATGATATATTTGAATTATTGGCCTTCCTATCTGTATATCTATTGGACTTCGCCTATTAGCACAAATTACATCTGATATTATCCAGCATTTAGGATATCTGACAGCATCGCAGATATACGCACAATGTCTTGTCTTGTAGACTGGAATTCTTGATAAAGGTATCATATGATTTGGAATCCAAGATTTAGATAATCAATCTTTGACTTGTCTCCTGTGGTTTAAACTGCTGCTTCTTTTACTGGACATAGGGCGATACATACATATAATGTTTGAATTAATTTCGCTCTTATCGTAGGTTTGGAATGATCTTTAATTATTTGCAACGCTACTATCCTATCATCCATGTCTACGATTAGATTTAAAAATTTAGGATTAACACTTGTGCTCGTTTGGTCTTTTTTTAATTGAAAATTATATTTTTTCTTGTAGGTTGTTCTCACTTCTGAATCTGCTGCTTCCGTTTTAATGACTAATATTCTCTCCTCTCAGAAAATAGAGATTTCCCAGGGCGGAAAATAAAGGAGGGCAGATTAATAGTTAGTGGCTGCTTAAATGAATAGCTTATAAAGTGGATATATTAGTTAAATAATATATATGAGCACAAAATGTCCGTGTATATTTAATTATACCTGTATCATTCCACCCATTTGTAAGAAATGCCAAATGAGGTAAAAAAATATAGAGCAAATGGAAATGAATTTGCATCTTTATCTTAATTTCTATCTACAATCATTTAAATTTTATAAACCAACACATAACAGTATATGTAAATATACTGAAAGAAAAGAAAAGTAAGTTAATGAGCCCTTGTTTTTAAAAATGCCATCTCTGTAGCAGAAAAAAAAATGTGCATGATAAAGGTTTTTTTATTCTACTAGAGCGATGCCATTTAAAAGCACAAAAACCAATTAATTCACGTTTTCTTTTTTTGTCAGCTTCGATATATCGATGAAATATGCATTGAGATTGTAAGATTAGGTGTTTTGTTTTATTTTTATTTATTAATATTTATTCTTTTTACTTATTATTAATCTTTATTTATAGCTCTTCTTTAAACAAGAGCTGTTATATCTTGCGAAATCGTATACCTAAAATTAATGTAATGAAAAAATTTCAATTGTAATAATAATGCATAATAAAAATAATGTATTTTTGTGGTTATAATACCTCACGTGTTTTAATAACTATTTTTTCCTAGCATTGTTTTTCAGTTAGTTCGCTAATTTAATATTCTTATGTAAGGGGCTTTTCATATTAACAAAAAAAAAAATGCTTCAAAAACTTCTTCCTTAAATTAAGGTACAATTAAAGGCTTTTAATAATTAAAATAAATTTATATAAAACTCTTAGTTTAATCAGAAATTCAATTTTAAAAAAGTTAATTTCCTAAGCGTTCTTTATTTTTCGTTATTGCATGTTGCCTATTAAAAGGAAAACTAGTTCATGAATTGATTAAAAGGAGAGAAAAAAAATAATATCCGGTGAAATAAATTTCCTTTTAAGAATAATTAAACTGACAGTTTTTTTATATCAAAAGCGAAGTATATTCCGATTAAGAGCTTTAAAAATTGAGAATACAGAATGATGTCAGATTTTTTGTGGTTGTTTGAAAGTGATCCATAAAACATTACACAAAACCGAATAATAAGTAAAATTAGCAAAGGAATTTATTTCAAAATGCAAAATCTAAATCTTTTTCATCTAAACGTCAAAATATTTAGCTATAAACACACACGATTTCGTTCCTTCTATTTCCTGCAAATATTTTTAAGTAAAGGAATGTTGACGTTGAAAAATTAACTTCGATTCGAAATTACATTTTTCGAGAGTTCATAGTAACTTTCGTATTTTTGAAAGACGAATTCGGGCGTTTCAGTATTCAAAGAACCGGAACTCAGATAATCTTAGGAATGAGAGGAGTAAAAGTGATATCCATCTCCATCCTCATTTATAAATTTAATTTATATAAACAATTTGTTATATCTTGTTTAGGAACTTATATCCATTGCATTCTCTTCCATTCTCACGGCCCCATTCTTATTAAATTAAGGAAGGGAATGGAGGAAGAAGGTCCTTATATCTCTCGACAAATGGAATGCGTTATATCTACGTTTCCCAGCTGGAATTTTCAAGCATAATTAGTGGCACTTACAAAAGATTTTGGCAATTTCTTAGTAGAAATCCTAATGGTATTATTCATTCATATTCATTGTTTATCTATTCAAATAAAAATATAAATCGAATTTTCTATTGCCAGTTTGCAATAGGTTATCAACTCAAATGCTTTTAACTTTCAAACGTTTCTATTTATTGGAATAAGATTACTTTTATAAATACTGAAAGGTACCACACATCTTTCGAGATGCGCATAAGATGCTGGAATCACAGATAAATGTCATCCTTCTTTCGTTAAATGTGATTCATTGAATACCCGTGGTGCGTACTTTGTTTGTTAGAGAAGATCGCCCAGTTAGATTTTGAGAAACAGGGACATTTTGAAATTTCTCAAAAGATGTTTAATAGCCATTTGCTTAAGGATCAACATTTAAACGGGGTTGTCTTTTGTATTGCAACCCCTTTAAGACCATAGGCTACCACTGCAATTTTTGAGGGTGTAAGGATTTTTTTTTTAATCATTGAATGGGAAACTCGAGTATGCACGTATTCTCAGACACAAGCACTCAAACGATCTTATGAAGGAGAGGGTTAATAAATCTGGGAAGGCCATATGGATTTTAACAATAATACATTTTTTTATGAATTTTCAAAACTCATTATATGATCGCCGTTGTTTTTGTACAAAATAAATTATCATTATCAATTTTCAAATAAATTTTCTTCTTAAATCATTAATTTTATAATATGAATTCATTTTAAGAATTTTTTTATTTTTATTATTATAGAAATTCAATTCTTAATATTTTGTCATGATTAAATCTCCGCTTGTTTGGAAAAACAGCTGTTTCCCTTGAGATTATGTAAATGTTAATCCAATTGATGAACTATGAAATCGATAGTCACATAATGCAGGCAGAATCCCCAATAACAATTAGGAAAAAAGAGAAACAGACTGGAAAATCACAAGATGTTTTTTAAAGCTTAAAATGCAAACATTAATCAAATTTAACTATACCGCGTATTTTTCTGAAATTCTTAAATTTACCGAACATTTTGCATGTTCTGCTTCTTAGATTAAATAAATAAGTGACATATTCGTTTTAGTGATATTAAACGGAAATTACCTTCAAGCCTGCGTCCACTTCTCTACTTGAACGCAATTAGTTGCTCTACATCTAGCTGCTCACTGCATGGCAAGTTATCTATGTTAATGTGTCATGCCTCATAACATTGACACTGCCAGACTATGTTCGAAACACTGCTCAATGTGCAAAACACGGTTCTCCGCTCCCCCTACAGTCCTCCTAGACTGAGATGAATTTTTGAAGCATACTCCTTTTCTTCTCCAAGAAATTGGATAATTGCTCATTGTTGTGATCTAGAGGAATTCTTCATGCAACGAATTGGGGAAACAACACTCTGGATATATTAATCTGAGCGCATTAATATCCTCATGCGATTAACAAAGCATTTTCTGTTGTGATGAACACTGACTTGCGTATGAAACACAGGAATAAATTTGTTGTCAAATTTATAGTCATTGCTAATATAACAAGAAAAGAGTTTAATTCCCCAAGAAATATTTATTAACTATATAAAATTCAAAGCCAGACATTTAATACATTCTATCATACTCAGGCCCCGACTTAGCTTAATTGGGGCCCGGAGCAAAACTCCTTTGGGACCTCATCTGCCTTTTTTGTCTTTGAAAAGCAATTATAAAAAATTTTCGTTGAAGAAGGAAACGTAAAATAAGCTTTCTATTCGATTTGGAGGCCCTTTTTTGGTGTGGGTGTCCGGGGCAATTACCCCGTATGCCCCTGCTTAATCAGGCTCTGATCATACTCGCATTTAGATTACTAGCATACCAAAATCTATCTTACAGTGTCTCTTATAAGGAGGAAATGCACTAAATGAAAATCACCTAAAGCATAAAAAAAGAATTCCCAAAATAATGTTATGGAAAAGACCCTTAGGAATAGGTTAATCGTTTTCTACATTCTTTGTATAAGGTTTGAAAGTAGCATTATTTTCTTTTAACTTTTCTTTTCAGTATTTCAAACAATATCCGTTTCTAATTGTTTCACTTGATATGGAAATCACTTATTGGGAGTTACCATTTAATTAATCAAAATCGTCCTTGTTCAAGTATTTCTGAGTTAGGCCGACTTGACTGTATTTTTCCACTTTTAAACAAATTTAAATCTTTAAACATTTAAAAAGTATAAAAAAATAACAAGTATATAAATAACAAGTTTGAAATAAATATCCGTAAAACGACACAACTTTATTCCAAAAACCAAGTTTCATTGCAAAACAGACACAACTATGACAAAAACAAAAATCACAATTTATTTGTTGAAAAATTTGCCACTATCAAGCATTTGGAGCTTCTGCAATCAAAACAAGTTATTTACCTGAAATATACACAATATATCATGGAGATGCTTAACCGTATAGAATTGAACAGTGAGCCCATAAATTGAACAAGAAAGACGAAAAAATACGCCTTTTTTTCCAAACAACAGTCATTTTCGAGTAAATAGCCATTGTTTGTCGTTTTTATCCTAATGCGCATGTGTCTTTTTTTGTCCAGATTCACTCTTTCGTACAGTAATCATTTCTGTTGCCACTCATTCAGAAAAGAAAGCCAGAATTTAACAATATTCTTTTTTCAGTGTGATGATATCATTCTTCCTACCAATACAAAAAAAATAATGAAAAAACGGTTTCCATCTTCTGTGCGAATTGCAATTTAACGGCTTTTCAGTAGAGAGAGCTAGAAGATAAATTCTTTCTTGTTCGTTTTCCCACTTTAGATAGAGAAATGCACAAACAAACTATTGGAAAAATACAAAGAAATAGAGACTGAAGAGTTGTATTTGTTGTCATGACTAAGAAGGGAAAATAAATTTATTGGGCCCCAAAGTGCATTTTTCTTCACTTCTGTTTTATAAAAATAAAGTTTAACAAATGAAAATCATCGTTCTTTTGATAATGCACGTAGTAATTTGAACAAACTTGTGTTCTAAAAATTAATTATAAAAGAACTCGTATTTCACATTTTGAGAATATTAATTCAAAAGTTTTTAACAATTAAACAATTTGAAATTAAAAATACATTCTTCTCGGCAAGCTGGAAGGGAAAGTTAGGCTCCTTTGCATCTAAGTTTCTATCTAGCAACATTAATTATTGTTACGAATCCGTAATGCTGCTTCCCAGCATAGTTGGTTCCATCATTGGAAAGAATGTTTTACAGTCATCTGTATGGGACAGAGTCTTGGCGTCGTGTCGGGGGTCCCAGAGCTTGGCGACCAATTTGGCGACTTTGGTGCCAAAATAGATTATACCCGAAACTTCGAGAATTTTCCCGATCCGGCCAGTAGGAACCGAGATACGCCTCGAACGTTCCTGATTGGTTGAGAGGCTTCTAGCCCCGCCTCCTGAGACCTATAAAAGGGGGCTGCAGCTGCCAGAGAAGTCAAGTCAGTAATCAGAGTCCAAGTCGGAGAAGTCGAAGACAGAGTAGTCGGAAGCGACGGAGTCAAGCTAGTGCTGAACTGAGCTGTGCGTTACTGTCTGCAGTAGATTCTTGTTGTATGCTGCTGTGTATGCTGTTGTATTCTACACGTCTCGATTGAAGATAATTGTCTTCTGTGCTGTATATAGTTGTCGGTTTTGTGCTGTCCTGTGTGTCTTCGTGAAAATAAACGTCGTTGTTTTTATTCTACTTCTGCCTGCTGATTGAGCGTTCTTTACACCATATCACTTCTACTATCCAAACGAACCCCGGTAAAATTTCGTAACATTATTGATGCTAGAAACACTTGATATTAGGGCTTGAAAATCATTTTTCAACCTCTAACTGTTAAGATATCGCAGTTATAAAAAAAACAACTTTAAATACAAAAATTGTTCTTCTTAATGAGGCTCTAATTTTTCTAATTGTAATTATTTGTCTACCTTAAATATTTAGAAAGTTAAAAAGGAATGAAAGTTTCAACTCCCTAACTTTTCCACACCCTTTGATTTAGATAGTCCATTTAGGAATTCCTCCCAGATTTTCACATTTCTAACAGCATAATCCAAGCCAGTACAAATCCAAACAAAATTACATACTCTAGTTTTCCTGTTCACAAAGTAACATGGGTAATATATATATATATATATATATATATATGCAGTGACGAACGCCTGATGATAAGCGCCATCTGCTGGCCAACAGGTGTTGATGCTTGTTAGACGGAGTGCAGACGAGACGAGTCTGAACGAAAGTCAAGACGTGTGAGACGAGACGGGTCTCTGAACGAAAGACGCGACGTAACATGTGAATCAATCCTGCGACGTATTCGACGAAATCTATTTAATGTTCATTTCTTTTGTTAATGTAATTGTCCGTCCTAAATGTAATTAAATGTGCGTGATTCTAAATAGTAGTGATTCCTGAGTCCTACATATATATATAATATAAACTGTAGAACGAGGGTAATTTTGGGTTCTAGAGATCATGATCGGTGAAGAACTGAAGAAATTTTTCCGGTCTAGTCATGAGAATAATTGCAAAAGGTAGTATTCCTGTAGAAATCTACCCATTAATTTACATTTATATATTTTAAAATTAAAAAGTAAAGTTGTCACTTTTCCTCGTCAATATAAATTGTTTGTTATAAAAATAAGATATAATGCATAAAAATAATCAACTGAAAATGCTTATTAAACTACAGATCTACTTCCGTGAAATAGTTAGGTAAGCATTTGCATTTTTCTAACATTTATTCCGAAGCTTATAAATTATACCTCATTACAATTTGATCCATGAAAGACCACAAACTTGATCTGGCTTCATTAAAAATTGAATTCTACCATTTCACGTATCGGTACAGATCAGTCAACACCTATCAGCCATTTCTAATATTTTCCATTAGTTGTTGTCAGTTTTTGTAAACGATAAAGAAATTAAAACGAATTATAAAAAAATAAATACTAAACAATATTCTTATTTATGTGAATGTATTGGGGTGAATTAGATCTAAATATAATTTCAGTTACACTGGAAAGCAATTTATTCATTTTATTACTTTCTTGTATACGTAGATTTTTTTTTTTTGTCGTATGACTATTTAAGTTAATTTTTGCAAAGTAGCTTCTGAGGGTAAAGGCCCCTGAGCACCCGAGGGCAGAAGTCTGACTTCTAGCTCAAATGAAGATAGCACACGCACTCGCTTGCGCAACGCCTTTTTACAGGGGGGTACCTCACAGAGTGAACACAAGAGAACAACTATGCCCGAACCAGGACTTGAACCCGGAACGCCTAGGTCGTGGGGAAGACGCGCTACCCCTAGGCTAAGATGTCGTCAAAAATGATGTCGTGTCCGCGTTACCACGGAAAGTGGGTGCAGTAGCTTCTGAGGGTAAAGACCCCTGAGCACCCAAAGGCAGAAGTCTGACTTCTAGCTTATATGAAGATGAAACTGACACATTCGCTTGCGGAACATCTTTTTACAGGGGAGGAAGACATTCACACTTGCCTTCATTTGCCTTATCACACGGGCAAATACCGTCCACACTTTCGTTGACAAACGCGCATGGAAAAATGTGAGTAGTGACGTCACATGGGGTAGTGACGTCACTACTCACATTTGAGCAGTGAGTAGTGACGTCACATAGTGAGTAGTGACGTCACATGCTGTATGGTAAACCTAAAACACAGGTGTACTTTATGGCTAATTTATCGCTCTTGATTCGCTTTTTTCTGTTTTGTGAATATCTGTAATTTACACATTTCGTTAGTGGGATTCCTGTTCATACATTCCGTACATTATATCCTGGGATATATTGCTGTTATATCAATTTTGTTAATTTTTCAGTAATAATGACAGGTTTACGTATAAAAAAATGTAATAATTGCATAATGTATCTGTATTGGTATTTTATAGATTAAATTGTGAATATAAAATTTAAAACAGAAATATGCTAAAAAAGCGATTTTGTGAGTTGGACGTGCAATTAGTTTTAAAAATAAAAACTTCATTATTATTTATTAATTAAAACATTAAACAATAACAGAATCATTCATATTCTGCAATTCCCTCAAATGCACTATATAATGTGCTGAACAATATTTCAACGGTAAGAAAATGAATTGATCCTTATTAACTTTCACAAAAGAATAGGAATTAAATAATTTTTTAACTGTATGGAATATGTTAGTTACATATTTTAGAAATTCAAAAAAATCCACCATTATTGAAAAAAAAAAATTAAAGATTTAATCTGCTCAAATACAGTTCACAAAAAGAAGAAAATTCACATAAGCATTAATAATTTTTTTTTAATTCTAAAAGTAAATTTTCTTGGTTTTGATAACTTTCTACGGGTGTCAATATATCTTCCTGATAATTATTGTACGAATTTCTTCGCGTAAAATTTTTCTTTAATAATGAATATTCAGTGGATTCCAAACAGCTGGCTTTTCATGAATAATGTCGATCAAAACCCATTTTTTTATCACACGACCATACAACATTTTTTACCGTCTTTTAATGAGTGATTCGGAAATGTGTTTACAAATTAGTTTCATATTGACGTCAATCGCGCCATTCTTGGCAACTAGATCACTATCAAAGCCATGCAGGATTGGTTGAATTTCATTTGCAAACAATCTTTCCGTCACTATCGTCTACACTTTCAAGCCGGTTGAAAACAGTCCACGATGACAAAAATCTTGCTTCACCGGTTGCCTGCTGGTATAAATGGAAAACTGTCAACGAAAGTGTAGACGGTATTTGCCCGTGTGACAAGGCCTTAACAGATAGAACACACATGAAGAACTACCATGCCCAAACCGGGATTAGAACTCAGGACGCCCAGATCACGGGGAAGATGCGCTACCCCTATGCAAGGACGCCAACATACGATTTATTTCGCAATTGGAATATTCTAGTAACTGTTTTATGTGTGGTAAAATGTAGTAAATATAATGCATTTTGACACTAAAATTATATTCTAATATTTACAAGAAATTATAGTAGTAAGATGGTTACAAGAAAGTATAGTAATCCTCAAAAAATTCAAAGTTGAGATTTTACGAATCTCCACATTTTATATCTTCCTCCCCGAGTTTGAAAAACCACATTTTTTTGGAAAATGCCCGTCTGTCTATCTATGACAAATGTAACACAAAACGTTTTGAGTTAGACAAATGAAATTCGGTATACGGTCTTCATAAAAAAAAATGCAAGATTTCTATCAGATTTTGAGTAACATTTGTTCAGAGGAAGTTCATCTGTCCCTCTGTTCGAATTCAAATTTATACGATTATTACAAAACAAAGAGCTAGAGAAATGAAATTCGGTGCACGAATGGAGCGTTTATAGTATAAACCTCAATCAAAATTGGAGCTAAATCCGACATAGTCTTGACCGTCTGTCGGTCTGTACTTTCAGAAACATGTAAACACGATAATTCAAAAGCGTAAAGATTTAAATATATCAAATTTGGTACGGGGTTTTTGGACTACAAGCGCAGTTTTATGTCAAATGCTGGCCTCAATCAATTGAGAAAAACATGTCTAAACACAAATTCGATTTTTGGATATCATTAACTGCATGCTAGGGAGTAATCACCAGAGCAAACTAGCCAAGGAGCTAACGATAGATTATAGATTCAGTCAAGATGCTTAATTCACGACAAATGTTTATATTTCATAACAAATGTACGCCAATGCCTTGTGATCCGTTCTTGGATGACACATTTGAGATAGTATTCAAGAAAGTTTTAGCTAGACCACTGGTTTGATGATTAAGATGCATGGTCGGAGGTGACTAAGGTGGATATAGTTCGTAGGAGATTTTGAAGAGGCGATTATTGTAACAGTTGTTACAAACCTGCAATTCGGCTTCCCAGCATAGTTTGCTCCACTATCAGAAAGACTGTTTTAAAGTCATCATTATTGGACGGAGTCCGTGTGTCACGTCGGAGGTTCCAGAGCTTGGCGACAAACTTGGCGACCATTTGGCGACTCGGCGACGAATTTAGCGACTTTGGCGCCAAAATAGATAATACCCGAAACTTCGAGAATATTCCCGATCCGTCCAGTAGGAACCGAGATACGCCTCGACCGTTCCTGATTGGTTGAGACGCTTCTAGCCCCACCTCATGAAACCTATAAAAGGGGCTGTAGCTGCCAGACGAAGTCAGTCAGTAGGAGTCGAGAGTCGGAGAAGTCAAAGACAGAGTGGACGGAGTCGTCGAAGTAATAGTCGAGAGTCGTAGTCGGTATCGACGGGGAGGTGTAGTCGGAAGCGACAGAGCAGAGTAGTCGAAATCGACGGTGCAGAACTGGTCTTCCAGGGATTAGAGGAGCAGCGACGGAGTCAAGCTAGTGCTGAACTAAGCTGTGCGCTACTGTCTGCAGTAGAGTCTTGTTATATGCTGCTGTGTATGCTGCACGTCTAGGCTGAAGATAGTCGTCTCTGTGCTGTATATTGCTGTCGCTTTTGTGCTGTCCTCTGTGTCTTCGTGTAAATAAACGTCGTTGTTTTTATTCTACTTCTGCCTGCTGATTGAGCGTTCTCCACACCATATAACTTCCACTATCCAAACGAACCCCGAAAAATTTCGTAACACAGTAACTTTCGCATACCACTTTTCGAAAGGTTGTCTTAATCCCTTGATTTTTTTTCATTGGAAATATAGTCCATTCGCATTATTGTGTAAGGTGCCAATATATGGAAAGAAATATAAAACAAATTGAGTTGTTGGGGGCCTGTTTTGAATAACTAACTCAAGTTTGCAATTGGATTATAACCATCATCAGCGCGAGGAAAGTTGTAGACTGTTTTCACATTTTAAAGAGAAGCTATTAATCTGCGAGGAAATATTCAAATTAAAAAGTAAAAAGACATTCAAAATGAGCCGTAAAAAGACATTCAAAGCCTTAAAAAGACATTCAAAATGAATTTCAGAGCATTATAAGTACTTAATTAAATAAGAACTAAATTAAAAAAAAGATGCAAATTTTAAAAATATGTATGTCTTTATTTTTATTTTTTAATTTGAGCGAAATTCTTCGGGTTCCAATTAAGTATGTGTTACTAGCAGAAAATACATGGTAAAGATGTGAAATAGTATGTTAGATGTGTATTATCTTTTTGAAAAGCTCAGCTTTATTGAAAAATGAGGATTGTCCAAAAATACCCTTATATATTTTTCTGTGCGTCAGAATTAGAGGGATAAATAAAATCTTTTTCTAAATCTATTGATCTACAATTTCTAGGTTATAAATGCCGATTAAAAAATACAGAGAAAAGGGTGAAGATTAAATTTGAAGATGAAAAAATATCTTGCTTGATTCCCGAAGAGCATAAATTAAACAGTCATCTGAAAATGAAATTTAACTCCAAATTTAATTTCCACCTATTATTTTTAGATCGAACTCTTATTCAACATTTTTAAAATGAAGGGATTTTATTTTTTTCAAATTTTTATTTAAAAAATATATTTCTTCTGATTACATCATAATGTCAGACAGATCATTTTATACATTTTATTAAATAGCTGTAATTTTTCTATTCGAATTTGATCGATAGTTTATATGTTTTTCACTTAAACGCGAAATACCATTATTTCAACTTATCCTCTAATATACCGGGATGCAAAACGGAAAATCTGTTTCAGATACCAAATCAAAAAATTTAAATCAATCCTTTTTTTTTTTCATATCGAAGCATAATTGGACTGGAGAAGCGACCCTTCAGCTCGTGATGTTCTTGCTTTAGTTTAATTATTTAAACATCAGCGGCTACCTATGACTTCAAATCACGGATACGAGTGCGCCATCTCGTGCTGAAATTCAGGACTAAGCCTCAATTTTCTTAATTTTTTTTTTTATCTTATCAAAGTTGAGCGCCCTAGAAAAATAATATATGTATAAATAAAAAAAATATTAAAAATTGATTAATAACTGCCCATTAAAATGATAAAGAATTTATTTCACAAGAGTTATTTTGTATCATGTCTGATTTTACTTTTCAGCACAACTTTACAATATTTCTGTAGCAAAAGGTTTTAATGGTGAATTAAAAAAAAATCATTCGTATTTTCAACCCAAACTGTGGGAGTTGGTATTTTAGCTGAAAATTAGTGCACTAAATTAATACTGAGTTATCGTTTTAAACGAGATTCGATCAAATATAGAAGGCACTGAAGAAGATAACTATATTCAGCATTGCTAATCCTTAATAGTAGATCATTTCCATTGTCAGATTTCAAATTTAAAACATTTTGAAAGAAAATGTTATTTAGAGAATGATTTTCTGTTTCACGTTGTTGTTGTCTTTCTCATGTTCACAGATTAGTCGCAAAGGAAAAAAGACGAAGTAGAAAGGAATAACTTAAAAAACACCGAATATATTTTTTTTCAAATAAATTATCTTTAATGTATAATTTCTTCCTATATTTTTAGATGAAATTGCATATATTAACAGCTTTTTTTTAATAATCATTTTAGATTTATCATAGTTTTAAATTAATCGACGTGTTCAGATCGAATTTCAGAGATATATTATATCAGAATGTTTTGAAGTATATTCCATATAATATTTTCATTTTTACAAGTACTACCTCATCTTTACATGAATTAATCTTCGCTATTATTCGTTTAAAAAGGAATTTATAGTTGTGATTGTAAAAAAAATACCTTTTCGAAACAATCTGTTACTAACTTTTCAACAAATTTTTAGTAGTATATTTAAACTTTGTGACTTTCCTCTTGTGAGTTGTTTTAAAAGTCCCTACTTTTAAAATAAGAAAAACAAGTATTTGGAATAGCTTTTCTAATGAATTCTCTTTAAAAGCACAAGTCATTTTATAGTTTTCAAAATACCTAGGGAAAAATAAGTAATATTTTTATTTAAAATGGGAAACATTCATAAATTTATTTTGCTCCCTTGTTATATTTTAAAAATTCACGGAACTATTCATAAATTATTGCGTCCTTCTGAAACTGGATGATTCTCTGGTGAAATATTATTTTATGATTCTCTTTCAATAATTCAATCAAAAATAACGTAACTTTTTGTGCTTTATTTCTCTATTATTTGAGCGCGTATGATTTAATTACACATTAAAGGGGTTTTAAAATTAAACATTAAGCTGTTTTTAAAATATTTGGGAATTTATTTAAAATTTTATTCACTTAATTTTATTGCGAATAAAATAATTGAGATATTTTACCAAACGATGTTTATTTCCCACATTTAATTGGACTATTCCTGAAAGAAATTAATTTTTTTTATTATTTCTTAAAATCATGAAAAATAAAAAATAAATCCTTTAGTGAAATAATATGGCAAAACATATATTATTATTATTTCTCCTTCTTTTTAACAGCAGATTCAGAATCGAAATTCATTTAATTTCAAGATATGAATTAGTTTATTATTATTTGCGCTTCATACTTTTCATATTTGCTTACTGCAATTTTCCCTATTTCATAATTAAATTTGTAAAGCGTATCTGAAAAAAAAATCGCTTTCTCTTTTATTAAAAAAATAATTGAAAAAATTTAAGTCGCAAAAAATTCATTGTTTATTTTCACGCATTTTGAGAATGGTTGGTCTTATGTCATAACTTTTAATCCTCGAAACAGAAATGTTTTATAACGAATAATTTTTCACAACTTTTAATATTATTTTGTCATTTTTTTTCTAGATTTTAAATATGTTCTTTTTGATCCTGAGACACATAGAATGAAAAAAAAATCAAATGTTTTCACGAGCAGTTTTATATTTATTTGAATCATCGTTCTATGTCCGTTTCATTGTATGTCTTGTTGTCACATTTTCGAAAAAAGAAAAAAAAACTGGTTCGGTGAATTATGTTTTATTTGAAAGGATATCTTTCGTTTTATGGAGAAGGTGGAACATTGCAAGGTTGACGAGAGACAAGGGTTAAGATATATTCGAAAGAAACAACAATTCTTCTTGGAGTAAAGCAATTCTTTCTGGATAAAAATGAGTTGAAAATATGGTAAAGGAAATGGAAAAATATTTTGAAGTTAGAAAGAAAATGATTTAGTATTTTTTATGAGGCAGTAATAATGAAAAAAAAAAGAATGAAATTTATTTTATTATTTTTAGTATCTATCATTTATATAATAAATACGAAATATTTTAACATTTCAAAATCTTATTGCTCAAATTTACATGCAAATGAATTTATTTGAAACACAATTTGAAATATTTTGCTATGTTATAATCTTTTCAATTGATTATATACTATATTTTAGTTTATATAAAACCAAATATTATTATAATTTTCCATTTATATGGTTTTTCTTAGATTTGTGAAAAGATTTGTTGACAAAAGAAAATTTTTCGACAAAGTTTATCGCAGGTTTTTCTTGTCAATCATTTTTAGTGCATCCAAATAAATAAAAAAAAATCTTCTAGTAAAATAAAGTTATTAATTAAATAACTATAAAGTTTCTAAAATTTAAAAAAGGAATTAATTTAGCATTTAATTTGATTTACTTTTATTTAATTACAACTAGTACAGTAACCATCACTATGCCATAAAACAGAGGGAAAAAAGTAATTGAATTCAGCTCTTACATTTGGGATCTCCTCAGACATTTTAGAATCAATGTATGTTGAATCAGACGATCACGTATAATTCATTAATCCTGTTCCTGCGACATAGTCTGATGGAAAAGAATAAGAAAAAGTAAAACAACTAACAAAAGTACGAACCATATGCTATCGATTAGAGCAGTTTTACTTTTTATTCTCTTTATATTTCTGTCTCATTGGTAAATGCTACACAAAAAGGGAATTCATCCAGATAAAATAATTAATATAATTTTAGTTAATTTTGTCAATTATTTTTAGCGCTAATGGTTCATATATTTAACACAAATAATGAGAATTTCTAATAATATCTCTATATAAAAAAGCTAACGTCCGTGGCACAGATATCTAGCTTATTACGAATGCTAACAGTCAAATATAAACAAAACATCATTCCAATTTCAGAATGTTTCATTCACTGAATATTTTTTGCTGCTGTACTGAATCAAACTCTTCGCTTAGCTAATTAATGGAGCTGCAAAATATTGTTAGAATTGTTCTGGAGATAAATCGGCATATCATGAAAGATTACATTCAGTCAGAGGAAAGAACATATAAAAGAAATTAAAAAAAAAAACATGTTTCATACACGAACTTAACAACAGCCAGATAAGTTACTGAGTTAGGATTAATATACAGTTTCTCACCAAACACGTCAGAATTGCGCCAATTGGCCATAAACTGTCTAAAACTTTGCAATCCTGACTGTGTATACCTAAAATGCTAACAAGACTTTTAAAATTGCAATAAAAAACTCTCGCGATTATATATTGGCAAGAAATCGTTCCCCAATGTGTCTTTTTTTTTTTTTTCTTTTTTTTCATCCAAATATTAATCTTAAGTCTAGCCGTAATCGTTATGACTTGCCTACGGAAACTGATATTCATATTTTTAAAAACAATTATCTTTTAAAAATGCTTTTTGTATTATCTTAGACTAAAAAGATAACTTTTTTAATTATATAAATTTCATTTTCGTGCAATTTTTCATTTAACTTTTTAAATATGTTTAATTTAATTTGATATACTACCAGAAATAATGTTTTTAAATGCTATGGTGGAATTCAAACTCTCCAGCAAAACATTCCAGAATGTAATTTTGCCAGTCATTAAATCAGTAGTAGGACTTTAATTTCCATTTTTATTTCGCAATATGTAAGCTTTGTAATTTAATGTAAACTACTTGAATTGAATTTGAGTTTTAGTCAAAACAAATTATAAGGTGACATTTTTTTAAAGAAATAAATCCCATATTAATAATTAACAACCGATAACATAATAATCTAGGCGAGCACATTGATAGCCAAAGGCGAATAGTATTTGTTATTAATAATAACATAACCGCATAAATTTACAAGGTGAATTAAATAAGTTGCAACAAGTTTAAGAAGAGGTTCGTTTTAGCTGCCTGTTTCTATGAACGCAACCATTACAAATCGGAGTGACTTTCCAAGCCAAAGGTCATGCCACTTCTTCATAGGGACGCGGTGGCCTAATGGTAAGGTCTCGGCTCGTGAGCCGTTGAGTTTTCAGGTTCGAGACCTGATTCCACCGAAGAACCATCGTGTAAGGGAGTCTGTTGCACTTTAAATCCATCAGGCCAAACGTTCTCCCGCTGGTGTGGTGTGGAGAGGGGGGATACCAGCTCATGTGTCGTCCTCGTCATCTGACAGCGGTTCGAAATTGCATGACAAACTAAACTAGTCACTTCTTCATGTCCATCATAAATTGATGCAAAAATAAATAAGTTTCCATAAAATTGAAAAGCATCCGAAAAATCTTATTTTTTATAGTTTTCATTAACAGCTGAAGAAGTTATGCATTGTTTCAAAATCTTTGTTTTTGCCTCCTGAATAGGAAGTGAATTCTGAATCTTTTCACAATCAGCAAATAATAACTAGACCATTCAAGTGCAGATAAATGACTTTTAAAATAAGTCATAATATGACATATCTCCTTTTCCCTATATAACCAAAATTGAATACACCTTCAAAAGTCAATGACTCGTAACAATAGAAGTGAGGGAATAAAATACGGCGCAATATTATGAAACAAAGGTTTTCCAAAGTTTACGGTCAAAAAAAGACTTTTTAAATATACGGTCAAAATAAAAGATTTTCTTAGGTTTAGGATCGAAACAAAAGTTTTTGAAGATTTACGCTCAAAATAAAGGATTTTCAAAGTCTACGGTCAAATCAAATGTTTTTCCAAGGATTATAGTCAAAAAAAAAAAAAAAATTCCAAGGTTCATTCTAATTCTGGAATTTCTGGAATTTCTAATTTTGTGCGTGTATAAATAGAGGAGTATATATTATTTAGAAAAGAATTCTTCTTATAAAGCCCACTTAATTGAAACTGTAAACTCTGCATTTTATTTATTTGCAAATAAAACTGCATCAACAAACCTTAGAAATTCTTAAAATATGTGTTCAGCGGACATGACATCTATACACGTATCGCATGTGGTTACTCATGTAAATTTATTGTTGTACTATTGAGATTTTGTTTTCCGTCAAATCCGTTTGTACTCTTTACAGCGGTGTATCCTTTTCTTTTACTTAAGCCACTGGTAAACAGTCTTTTTGGGCTTTATATTTTTTCGTGTGCTACTTCATGTTCCGTATTAAAAAAAATTCTCTTTTTATTCTGATTCATCTTGCAATATTTAAGCGATCTTTTGTGACCCCCTGTATATGTTCCATCGTGTTAATTATCACATTTCAAATAAATATCAATCGTTAAACTATGGAGATAGCTGATATGAATGTTGTATGTTTGTTTATTGATGAATTAAAATGTCTTCATATGTTTAAAGACATAAGATACACTGAAAAATGATAGTATAAATAGCAATATAAATGACAAGAGTGAGTAAATGTTTATCATTTTTAAATATTATCCATATGACTTCTCAACAAGATATGATTATTTCGAAATAATTGCATAAATAGAACAAATGAATGGTAAAATGTTTGTTTACCTTAGATAAGCTCATATTTCATTATTCGTGTTATGTTTCGATCAATACATTCATGTTTTATTTCAGTTATTAACTCAGTTACTCATGTTAAATCCAAATATTGCATTCATATTATGAATCAATCATTCAGAAAGATATTAACTATTCATTATTTCTTCTTCGGTTGTGTAGTTGCAAGATCTTTTGGTATAAGAAAGTAGAAGATACCGGTTCTTCAAAAAAATTATCCTTTAACATCAACAACTTTTTTTTTAACCTTTTGCAAAATTGTTTTTAAATAAAAGCGTTAGCATATATTTATGACTTGCATCACTCGCATACGTTTAAAAAGAAATCCTTGAATTCAGAAAGAAAACCCATCGATAAAATATTTCTAATGTATCTTCCTTCTCCAAACTGATGAGCATAATTTAAATTTCTCCATCTTCCTACGCAAGTTAAAGGAATTCTCATTTTTATTGCACTCATTTCCATTAAGTATTTCGGTTTAGTTTAGTTAGTTTAGTTTAGTTATATTAACGTCCCGTTTGAAGCAACACTAGGGCTATTTTGGTACTAACCTCGTAATTTTGAACCGCGGTCAGATGACGAGGATGACACCTGAGCTGGCACCCCCCTCTCCACACCACACCAGCGGGAGGACATTAAGTATTTTGGAATTTTCTCACTCCAAATTTTAATACAGATATTTTTTGAATACAAAAGAGCTTGTTTTCCCGGGTAATTCAAGCAACAGTTTCACTTTTCTCCACACCAAGACAATGATTTTCTCTTGTTATGTTCTTTGTTTGTAATTATGGCACTTGCCACGGACAAGCCCCGCCGTCAGAGACAGCCGAGTTTAAGCCTGAGGGGGAGCGTCTCTTGTTTCTATAGTAGCGCCAACTAGGGCCAAGAGAACGACTTAGCTACTCACGCATCACTCATTCGCTTGCACAACCCCTTTTTACAGGAGGGCACATTCACACATCTCACAGATAGAAGAACGAAAGAACAACCATGCCCAAACCGGGACTCGAACCCGGGACGCCCAGATTACGAGGAAGACGCTCTACCCCTATGCCAGGACGCCGGCTGTCTTGTTATGTAATTTCATTCTTAAAACATTATTCCGCTGATTCCATTTTTTCTGTTTATCTTTTTCTTCTCTCTTCTTTTCTTCTGTTGAGAAAAGTTTTTTTTTTAAATTTTTACGAATTTAGTCTAATTTTTTATTGTATAATTTTGAACGAGATTTTAATGCAAAAATGAAGTTTTTTATTTAAGAACTTATAACTTTTATTACTAGGAATTGGAAATTTTCTAAAAATGTTGTTAATTCTCGAACCAAACTTGCATTTTTTTTTATTTAAACCTAACTAAAAGTTCTATTTCACAAGCATCCTTATTCATTATTTACTTTTGTTCTGGTTTTGGTACTGAAAACTAATTACTTTTCTGATTGGTTTATTGGTAATTATTCTGTTTTAGTGACTAGCTTCTTCGCCGATGTTATTGCTTAAATTATTTAATTCATTTAATTATAATTCCATGTAAATGATTCTGCCAAACTGGCAGACTTTACAGTCGTGTTTTATTTTAATTTTATTATTTCGATTTCGTTTATTGTATGTCTGAATTTCTCTAATGAAGATCCGTTCCATATCATCATTGTGCTAATAAAAAAAGTAAATGCCCAATAAATTTTTCTTCTGAATTACGAGATATTGTAATCTCACTTTTTATGGCATGCTTTAATACGAAGTATATAGAAAGTATTGTAATCCACGTTTTAGACTTTCCTAATTAATTGCGAAAAACTCATTTTTTTTTGGTATTATGTATATCTGTCTCTGACAGAGATTACTACTAGATACAGAGAAAGAAAAATGTACTATAAAAGTTTCACTATATTCAGATTTGCCAGTATAATTTTATTTTTTGTTATTAACATAAGTTACAACTTATTTCGAAACAATTTATGGGAACATAGAACAAAACGTTTCATTTGAAGTACCTTATATAAGTACCAGTTCTCACAATTTCAATTCAGAAAAAATGTAATAAAGAGGTTTCTTTATATTCAAATTTCTGAGTATGATTCTATTGTTTGATAATAACATAAGTTACAACCCATATTAAAACGTTTTTGGAAAAGTAGGACAAAAAAAAGTTAACAATTTTTTTCAATAATTATCAAAAAAGTATTTGAAGCAGTGTATTTAAAACCAATTCTAAATTATTTAAAACCATTATTTAACCAATTATTTAAAACCATTTTCAAAATTACAATATCGATAGTACAAATTTAGTCGTTTCTTTCCAAAAATACCACCCAATTACCTAACCGATACATTTTTGCAAGCAAACATCTGAACTTCATCAGAAAATAATAATTTAAAGCATTACTTCATCAATAATATCGCTTATCTCTTTTCTGAAGAAAATCTATCTTTTCCGAGATTTTCATTAATTAATGAATACTTAGTTGGCATCTTAGTTAATTAATTTTCTTTTGCCAGATATTCATATCTAGAATGA
>JAPMOR010079722.1:111613-127009 GCA_026543865.1 Argiope aurantia | reverse complement strand
CTTGTCTTTGTAATTGTTTAGTGTGTGAATGTGATTATTAAAAGAAATGTTTCCAACAACATTCGTACTGTTGCTTCCTGCACAGATCATAATAATCTACATACCACCACAGAATTATTTATCTTTGGTGTGAAACTAATGCTTTTACTAAATAAATCTAGCGTGCGGTTTTGGACGATTAAATGTATCTAACGTGCGATCTTTGGCGATTATATGTATAGATACACAGAAACTGTGTAGGTGAATATGTAATTTAAACTCCTATTTTCTGGGAAATTGAAAACAAAATTTGACATAAAACTACATTTATAGTCACAAGAACACATATCATATTTCATTTATCTAAATAATTTTTTTTTTCAAAAAAGAATTCATGCTTACATATGCATACAAAACTGCAGACAATTGCATCCTTTGGCAGATTTGGCTCCAAATTTCATGTATATCTACATTTTATATGCATAAATTGTGTGCCAAATTATGCGATTGTATATCTCTTTATGTTTTCTAATTAAATTGCTCCCTTCGACTTCGATAGCGAGATTTCCTCTGAGGAGGATTTTATTCAAAATTTGATAGAACTATATAAATTTGATGTTAAATTTCTATCTCAAGTTCAATTTGTCTAACTCAAGGGTTTTTTGAGCTATCGGGTTCACAGTCAGACAAAATTACAAAAATATATTTTTCGGACTGTGTGAAATCTGAAATATAAAGATTCGTCAAAATCACGGGTTTTGAATTTTTCGATAATTACAATACTTTCTTTATGCAGTTACAATTCGATAATTATAATACTTTATTTTTATACTAGAAAATAAAAAGGGTGTGAGAAATAGGTACAGAAAAATTGCTGTCAAACAGTATGATTTAAAAAAATGGAATAAATAAACGCTGTAGAATTGATTCGAATGTCAAAAATTCAAATTCTCATTATTCAGGTTTGGTGTAAAGTGAAATTCATGAAAAAAGGGTTAATTCATTCTAAATCGGAATCTCTAGGCAAATTTCTACATGACAATTTTCTTACATTTCGAAAAAAAAAATATTCAGGTAATCTTATTGTTTACTATATGCTCGCTATCAAATACAGACACCATCTTTTCAACTGCAATAACAACCACTAACAAATTGAATGATTGCTCATCTTGTAAGCTTTAGCATTATTTTTTTCGTTTTTGTTTGTTTCTGTATCATCAACACTCATAAACTTTTATTCAGTTGGTTGCTAACATATTAGAAAAAAGAAGATATAATAATAAATACATTTCGCAATTTTATGAGAAATATAAAAAAAAATTAGTGATAATAAATATTTATTTCTAGATTTTTGCTTACTTTTAGCATATTGAATGACGAATTGAGTATTGACATTACAATATCAAAAATTTATTCTGAGTTTAAATCTTTCTTTTAACTCTAATTTCACTTATATATTTACTATTTTAATGTGTACAAAATTTTCAGAAAATGTTATTCGTTGTATTGGTATCTGAAACATTTTGAAATTAATCACTTATCAAAATGTCCATAATAATTTCTAAATATGTTAGAATGCAATTTATGAATAAGGTGGTCAAATTTGGAAAAGTAATTAGATATTTTAATAATAATAATTTTTTTTTGTTATCTAATAAATATCAAGTTTCATGATTAAGAAATACAAATTTCTTATTTCTATTTTGTTTCTAGTTGAGGAACGTACTAAATTTATTACCAATTTAACTTAATTCCAAGGAGTTTCACTTTTATTTTACTCTTTCTTTTGAGTCTTTAAATTAGCAACGGAAATATAGAAGTTGTGTCCCCTTACAAATTTAAAAAGTTCACCCCCCCTTTTTTTGTTTTCAAGAATAGGGCAGTAGTAGATCTATTATAATTAAAATATTTTGGGACTGCACCCTCAGAAACCATGGTTTTGAGTTATTTGTTAATTTAGTTATCCTCTAATAAATTACATTACTTTCACAAATATTATTAGCTCAACAGTGATGGTTTAAATAATGACTAGTACAAAATATATTTAGTTAAAAATTAAGAGATGATTACCTCAATCTTTATTAATCATTCGCCTCAATTCTCCCAATTAATTTTTGGATTGGGATATTTGGGCCAATGCTTTATAAAATGTTTACACTGAACAAAAAAAATGGGAAAATAGAAATTAAAGATAATTGACGTAATTTTCAAAATAACTAGTTAGTTGTATTTATAAAAATACACTCACCCTGTTAATTTGAATCGAGAAGCATCTGACTTTTTAAGCAGATTATTTCTCATGAATAGCTTCTCGTAACAATTGCTCTAGTGAGACTGGTGATCGTATTTGAGAGAAGAATAATATTGTTGCCAATATATAATTTAGAATCTTCTTTAATTCATGCCTTAAGAAGTATTAAGGAAGCAACCAAATATCCTGTGCATACAATTACGCCAATTTAATATATATAATTTTTTATGAAGGCACATGAAATGCTTTTCCCTACAATAAATTTTACATCTATGTATATTATTCTTACCTCATAACATCTTTTGGTCGAAAAGAGAAACTAATAAGAAAATTACAATTCTCAACTCAAATCCATTAGTCTCAAGGAAAATTACAATTTTTATCGCAGCAATTCAAATAAATAAAAGTTTTAGCTAAGTAAATATTTCTGATTCAAAAGAAATATACTAACTTCATAATATTTCAAATCCTTATTGATACGATTATGTAAGACTAGATATTCAGTAATCAAAATCTTGCCGCCCTTTTAATTTTTCTGGTAATCCTATTTCCAAAAAGTATAAAATTATTTTCACAATTACAAATAAATTAAATAAATGAAAAATGTAGAGAAATGATTGTAAATTTTGACCCTACTAGGGAAGAAGTTTCAATAAGTTTCCTAAATTCAATCAAGTAACGACAATGGCAATTAACGACAATCCTTTGGACAAAGAAGCCCTGTCTTGTTGTTTCAAGGATCTCCAGAAAAGACAGCTAATCATTCCATCTCAGGCCACTTCACCCAAACCTACATTAGTGCCACGATCCCTCTCGAATTTTATTGGTCTTCTGGCAAAGAAAGGAGCAGAAGGAATAAGTGAAAATCTGTGGAAGGCAGACAGACATACAGAAACACAGCCATTTCTCCAATAGTCCCCCTTCTTCCGAAGTGATTAGCGAAGGTTTGCAGGGACCACCATTTCATCGGAGGGATTTAGGGTGGAAGAAGTCTCTATGATTCCACAAATACCCCCGGAATAAACTAACACTGTCTACAACAGAACGAATAAAAGAAGAGATGAACATAGAACTGAAGGGGAGGAACAGTTAGGGGAAGGATTCTAATGGGCATTTGCTGTAGCCTCATAATCCTCTGTTGGGGAACTTTTGTTGCTTATTTACTTAGTTTTTTTTCCCTCCTCCTACCATCCTTTTCTTTTCTTGTCCGCTCGATGCAGACGTATTTTCGGCAATCCCCTTTCATAGGAACGATGTCTTTAAGGTAATATAAAGATCGTGATCGGAGAGCCTGAGCTGTTCCTGCTGAGTTTTACGATGGCGTCTTTATTAAATCGTAAAAGGGTGAAACTCTTTGTTTGGTTTTCGCCTTTTTCGTTTGCTGCTTTAAGTTTTTTTTTTTTTATTCTTTAAATTTCTGCTTTCATTTCCAATTCCTTCTCTTCTTTTCTTCTTTTCCCTCCTGGCGCGAGAGTAATAATTTATATCGATTTGAACTGCCACTGTTTCTCAGAAAATGCTTTCAAACTTAGTCCGGAGCATTGAAAATTTAATAAGTGCCGAAAGGTATGAATTCTGTAAACATACATATATTTTTACTTTATTCATTTAGTTGGATTAACGTTTGAAAAGGAAACATTGAAGAAGCAGAGATATATATGTATATATTTCTTTGGGCTTGGAGAGCAGAAGACTCATAACTAAAGTATATGTGCTTAAAGTTTAATTAAAAGGATATGCAGAAGACGATGAAAAGCTATTTCTTTTACAAGATATTTTAACCATGTTTATTTAATTTATAAATAAACACAGTAAAAAGAATTTAACAATGTTGGCAACTGAGGCAAAATTATTGAATATAGGTCAAAAAATAGACATTAAATTTATAAAAGAAACATTTTATTAATTGATTAAAATTTCATAGATATTAAATACAAAAATATTTCTTTAGCAGTTATATATATATATATATTTTAAATTTATACTTCTCAATTTGCCGTAAAAAAAAGAAACCTTTGATCTTACTTCTTTGATTTTTGGTTGTGGCATGAATAAATTAATTCATTAATCAATCAATTTGTAAATGAGAATAATTTAATCAATTCAATTAACCATATAACATCGCATATAATCAAATCGATAAAAGTACTCACCATCGATTACCATTATGTAATCGATTGCTCTGTTTTCTAAATGGCCCTGATAAAAAAAAAATATACAAGGGAAACTTATATACACATTTCGAATATAGTTAGTTACGAAATGAATAAAAAAAGTCGTAGAAAATAAGTCCATAAAAATATTTTATTGTAAGAAAAGTCAGTGAATTGAAAATATGTAAAATTTCAGTTAAATATTAGAAAGAAATATAACTGTTAGATAAACATTTCTTTGCAAAATCGTCCATTAGATATTTGAAACATAAAACATATCTTTTTTTTTTTAATTTTTATATTTCACAGTTTCAATATGCTTCTTTTACTGCTTCTTCTTGTAGTGCCACTTTTGCCTTTTTTGTCAGAATAGCGCACATTTTTATTCTATATAAATTGATTCCCAGTTGTCTAAATATTAAACATACGAAATACTCCTTTTTTTCTTTTTCTTTCAAAATGAGCCCTTGATTACAACCACTTTATATGAAATTCTCAAAAAAGTCAATTAAGAGTAAAATATTTAATTTATTAAAAAATGTTGAGTAATTATTTTGTTGAGTTATTTTGAAATTTTACGAAAACTTCCTATTTTTGCACAAAAATAAATTTTATATCTTTTCAAAATTTAAAAAATAAAACAAAAACGTCTTTTTAATGATACCTGTTTAATAAACGAGAAAATTTTTCTCGAATTTTGGAAATAATTTAACAATATTCTTTTACCTAATTTCCAAGAATAAATTTCCTTTTTGACCTAACATTCAAATCGTTTTCATTGTTTCATGAAATATTCTATCACGAGATTTTTTCCATTGTTGAAAGCTAAAGAAGAAGCATTATGTTTCAAATCTGTGCATTTACAAGTCAAATAAAAAAGTGAAGTGACAATATTTCATGAATGACAATATTATAGAAAGTGAATGGCAATATTACAGGAAGATAAATACGACATACATTTTCTAAAATGACACCATGGGAAAAATCCCCATTATGAAAGTTCATTCACACAATAAAACGATTAGAATGATGATACATTTTTAAAGTCATACAAGGTGGACTCATGGAGACATGAAGCTAAAACTGAATAACTTTTCTGAAATCAAATATTACTAACATTCCCTGAAAAATAGCTGATTCGCTTGCGATGAAAAGTAGCATGTCTGTGTTACTGATGTTAATGATACTTTTGATTCTAATTTAAATCTTAATCAATTTCCAAATTTTTATCTTAAATTAGGAGACGTTAACTTCATTCTAAAATATTCTTTTATTTCTTGATCCTTTTTATTTAATTATTTATTTACAAATATGTATTAATTTCAACTATCGAAATTTTAAAACCTGATTTCTTGGACTTAAATATGGATGAAATAATTCCTATGCACGTTAATATCAAAATTAGAAACCCTATTACGACCAAATTTCCTTAGTGAATTTGCAGATTTGTTCTGTTTGAATCCGGAATCTTCGACAAAGATATAAATATTTGATTTCCTTCCTCGTTAGCCTTTCATTTTAATTCTAAAGCTTTTAAATCATGTAATTAATTAATTAGCATTTACTTTGTTTATTGCCTGATTGCCTTTGTTTATTACTATTCTATTAATTAGGGGCTTCTATCAACTTGATTATTTAGATATCGAAAATATAGATAAGTAATATTTTTTTCAGTAGCAGTCTGTATTTTTTATTACAACCTGCTGATTATTGCTCTTAATATTTCTGAATTATTTATCTAAATATTAGTTTAAACCAACAAAAATATTGTTGTTATTCTATCAAATATCTTATTTCCAACTAAAAGAATTGTTTGAAAATTTTTTATAAATTATTCAGATAATCCGCAGATTACCTGATTAAATATTAGTTCATTTAAATATTAGTTTGAACTAACAAAAATATTGTTCTTATTCTATCAAATATCTTATTTCCAATAAGAATTGATTGAAAATTATCTGTAAGTTATTCAGGTAATCTGCAGATTAAGTATGTAAAGTAAGAGATGAAATATTATTCTCCTTCTCAACACATTGTATTAGTTAATCCCTCTACTTTAATAATATTCATGTTACGGTTAATGTGAATAATCGGTTATTATCAATACAAACCGGTTATTATAAATAACTAGCCGCCTTTGGCGACCAGCCGGTTCGCCAGTATTACCGCTCACTACAATTTTCAATTAAATATTTTGAGTAACTGGTCTCTTAATAGATTCTCAAACAAAACATTTTTAATCTTCAAATTTTGATAGTCATACCAAACTTATACTGTTGCTTAGATCGTTCCGTTCAATTTACTATATATATTTTGCTAATTTGTTGTCATTTCAGGTAAAAGTTCAACTTTAATTTAAAGTCGAAATGATGAAATTGCAATTAATATAAAGATATTTTTAAATAAAACCAAGCGTTTTATTTTATTTTGCATCGTTATTGTTATTTATTTATTATTATTATTATTGAATATGAGTATTGCAAACAGAATCTCTCGGTATTTAAGTCTTATGTGAACTACCAAATATTTTTCATAATTTATGTAATACCTAAAGCAATAATTCAACAAAAATTTCTCAGATTCAGCATAAAATTCAATTTTTAGTTTTGCTTTCAAAAGGATTGAAAGGAAATCAATAATAATATTTTGTTCCTGCCTTTAAATATATTTCAAAAATTATGAAGTCTAAATTTAATGTAGTAAGGTATCATATTCTGAGAAATATTCTGGACACACCAAATTTTAAATAAATGAATGTTTCTGTTTTCCACGATCAACTAAGACTTATTTATGAAGTTTTAAATGTTAAAAATTTAGAAAAACTCAACATTTTCATAATCTTAGTCCAATTAATCTTGAGAAACCTGCGCGCTGATTGGCGTATTTTCTTTGAAACGATTGATGGAAAATCTAAAATTATCCTTTTTTTTATTGAATTGTGATATTTAAATTTTCATAAATCAGCCAGTTTAAGTGATTGCTTTAGTTGATTGGAAATTAAATCCTTTTATTTAAAATATTAGTGTTTCAAGAACATTTTTTTAATCGCGATTTCCACAACAGAAGCTTTATGTAAAATCAAAAATTCGTTATTTATTAGAGCATTTATTGAATAAAGTTACATAAAATATAATCATTTTCCAATTAGACCATTTTAGCAGATCTGTGTCTTACTAAAGGTTTGCAAATTAGCTGTGTGGCCCTGATTTCAATGGATATCCTGTTCACATTAAACAAAACTTGCCTTAAAATAAAACTGATTTATTGGATTAATAATATAGAAAGTATAAAAGATCATAAAATAATTTTTCTTGAATTTATTTTTTAGAAAAAAAATAATATTTCATATTTGTTACATTTCCTACAAACACTTGCCGAAAATTATATTTTTGCAGATTTCATTTCCAAAAAGATTTAATTTTTTTAATTGGAGCTTTAATCAATGTGATGGCAACACTATGAAAAAAGCTAATATTTCCCCATGAATGCGAAACGTGCTCGTGCAGCTTAAATTTTATTTTTATTTTGTACGAAAAAAAAATTGTTGAAAAATATATTTAAAATATTTATTTAAAAATTCATTAAAAATAGAACTTTAATTTTAAGGTTAAAACATTGGCATCATTTAAAAGATAAATTTGTGATCTTTAACTTCATGTAAAAATCTTTTTTGTGCGGTAATATTTTCGGAAGTTATAGCAGAAACACGCCAAAATTTCGCTTAATTTTAAAATAAATAAATTCTAGTTTAAAATTTGAAAAAATAACCCCCAGGTGCACATTCCCGGCCTCCAAGGTATACACGTGCCAAATTTGGTAGCTGTAGGTTGAATGGTCTGGCCTGTAGAGCTCCAACATACACACACACACATTGAGCTTTATTATAAATATAGATAACCAAACATGTTAGTATCAGTAATAACTGCTAAGTATTAATAATATCTGATTATACACATTGACCGTAACATCACATCTCCTGATTTATGTCCTTTGATTGTACCAATATGTTTCAGTTAATCATTTTTTTCTCAAATTTCAAAAAAAAAAAAATTCTTCTTTGGAATAACAAATTAATTTGGTATATAGAAATAAAACAAATTTCAATTCAAATGGAGTAAAAACTAATAAAAGATGCGAATTATATTTTAGCTGTTATTACCTGCGTATTTATTTCAATTTTGAGTAACTATTTAAATCAAAATGGAAAAGAAGCGAAACAATTTTTTTTACAAATAAACGATATGTGTGAGGAAAGCTATTCTTGATTTATTAATTATCGCCCTCTTATTTATTAGATGTCATATTATCATTTTTAAGTGAAAAACTGTCTTTAACAACTCCTACGCTACTAATTTCTCGGAGAACAAAAGCAGCTGCCAAAAGCTGGACGCATTTAATCTTCTCAAAACAAGAATCGTTAATAATCTTGCCAACCTAGCAACCATCTCTCACCTTCCACGACGACAAAAAGACAGTCACGTGATCGAACCAATGTGACACGTGCTCATAGGCATACTGACGGTAGAAGAAAAAACTTAACTGGGACTCACTGAGGGTAAAAACCTGTCTTTATCTGGCAGACAGAAGGTGATTAGTGAACAGAACGATGTGTTTGGACAAAAGGGCCAAAATCCACAATGAGTCATTTAGCAAATGCTTCCCCGTCGGTAGAAGACCAAAAGTAACAAAAAAAAAAAAAAAAAAAAAAACGGAGACAGAAAAAAAGGAAGGAGGGTGGAAAAATGAAGATCGCACCCGTGAAAAAAAAAAGAAATACTGCTATCCAGAAACAAATGCTTTCTAACGTACTAGAGAGCCCTACTGCTTCTTTGGTGGAATGGTCCACATTCTACTGTCAGCTCATTGATCACTGGGGGTCTTCTTGTGTTGCAGAGCGAGGCCACTTATTTACCAGCAGACGACAGGGGCGGAGGAGGACAGTCATGTTTCTTCGGGCGCCACACGCGGTCATTGTTTTTGTGTTCTTTGGAATGGACGCTGTTCATCTTGTGAAAAGGATGGAGCAGGGTTCAAAAGGACCCCTTTATTTCAGTGACCACATTTCTGGAACACTGGAGAAAGTGGACAGTTTTGGGTAAGACCTCATGAGGGAGAAATTTATTTTCAATTGGAAAATGATTGTTCGGTTTACCCAAGTGGCTTGGAATTTGGTAAGACGTATGAAGGGTAATAGCTATTTTTAAGTGCCTCTTTTTAAAATTAAAATTTGATTTTTGTTGAAAGAATATTGTGATAGTAGAAATTAAATATTTAAATAATAGTCTACCGGAGTTTATAAATAACAAATCATTTATTTAATAAACTGTATTATAATAAGCTAATGGTGATGTTTAGAATGCCTCACTTTGTATGTCGGCCATCCTAAAAAAACATTTGCAGCGATTGAAATGGTATCACTTTAATCACAAATGTGTACAATAATCGATCTCAAAACATTTTTTTCGAAAACATAAATAAAATAAAAAGTTCTCATTTAAAAATTTAATAATATTAAAGTATATACAAAGAAAGGGGAAAATTGAAATAAAAATGCAACAGAAAACAAAATAAACTGAAACAAAAAAAAGAAAAAAAAAGAAAAAAAGACTAAACTGGAAAAAAAGAATAAAATTGCCTAAAAAGATATGAAAAAAGCGGGGGGGGGGAGGGGATATAAAACATAAGTGATAAGAATGCGTAAAAAGATATGCTGTAAAAATATAAATGATAAATTAAAAATAAAGGTGAAGATAAAATGTAGAACAAGATGGGGCTAAAATCAGCGTAGACCGTAATAGGAATTTTTTATACTATATTTCAATGTTTCATCTGTTTCTCCATCTTTCCACATTGGTCTATTATAAAATTAGGGGAGGAAACAGAATCTTTTCACTTAAATGTCCAATACTGTTTGCTACAAATATTATAATTTCCTTTTGAGGGCCACATTGATTCCTTCCCCTGATGCGTAATCAATGTGTTGATCGCCTTGTTTCATATTATGTTTTACATTTTAATTTCCACCTTTTAAATTTATAAATTATGTATCTATATATAAATCATACCATTAAGCAACGATTTTAAATTCATAAAATTCAACAAGTAATGATCGACTAAAATGTAGCAATCTACAAAATCTAATGTAAATAAATTTTAACATTATTTGCGTTGCAACGTGTAATTTTTAGAATAGTGAAGATTTGAAAGTTTTAATTCTAGCACATTCTTGATGTTAATATACTGTTTTAATATTTTTAACCCTGAATTTATCAGTCAATCATAAATTAAGCAAATTTTAATTTCATACCAGTGTCGCCATCTGCTATTAAATTTGAGAAATATCCATTGCAAAAAAAAAAAAAAAAAGATGAAGAAAATAAATTTAAAAAATGTACACACATAAAAAAATGCGTTTTTAAAACTTTGATTCATTATTACTGACATTTTGCAGACTATTTAGAAATTCTTTCTTCTGATATCCCGATTTCAGTTAATTTCGCAATTATTTATGTTTCTACAAGATAAATTTTAAATGCGCGGTCCGTTAAAAAAAAAGTCAACAGAAATGCAATTGTGCGCCTGTTATAAGTTTTTATTCCCTTCTTCTTAAAATTGAATGAACGCAATTCACAATAACTTTTCCATTTTCAACTTTGTTCTACATTTTTTTATCATTTATATTAAAAAAACTAACTTCAATCAAATTCTTAAAATAATTAATCCGCTATAGAATCCGAAAGCTAATAATTAAACTAAGCAATGAAGCATGATTTGCTTTTTCTAATCTAGTCATTATTAAAGTGGAATTAAAGAGAAAAAAAGATAAATAATAACAGTAAAATCGCCCATTTAAAATGCATATTTTTGCTGACTGAATAAATTTCAAACGAGAAATAAAATCTTTATTTTTAAGTGACTATAAATCATCGCTGTTTACACATAAGGAAGAGAATTAATTTATCGTCAGAAAATTTTTACCAAGAAACACAAACTTTCGTTGAAATATGTGGAAGAACTAACATAAAAGTGTAAGTGAAAAATTGTATTTGTAACTTCAAGTTATTTGTTTAATCTTCGTCTTTGAAATCAAATCAAATATTGATATGAATTTGAGGAAAGTAAATACGTTTAAACTAAACCACAAAGTAAATATTAGCTTCTAGCATTATCATTTAATTAATTCTGGAATCATATCATGTTAATAAATATCAATATATAATTAAAACAAAAGGACTTATAGATCATTTTACTAAATATACATCCGTTTGTGAAATATTTGGCTTAAAACATAATTTAGATTTTTCTTTCTTGATTAATATTTCTTATTTTACATAAAAAATTGGTAAGATAGATTAAAATTTTATCCTAAATTTATATCCATCTTTTCAAGAAAAAACGTATTTCCCTTTCGATTAAATTCTGTGTTATCATCTAATTAAGAATTATTCAGTAAGTAATTTAAGGACTGCCAAGTATGAGAGAAATTTGAAAATATAAATTTATAAAATGTTATCATTAGCGTTCAGTTTACTTTTATTAAGAAGTGTCAGATGAATGTGAATAATGGTTCTTCATTTTTATAATCTTCATTATAAAATTAGTAACCTTTGACGACCAGTTGATCGCAGAGATTAATGGTTGCTAAAAATTAAATATTTTGCGAATTATGTCTTAATGATTTTCTCAAGAAAACACTATGACATTACTAAACAATTTCCAAATATAAATGATTTCCTTTCAATATCCATTTTTACATGCATTTCCGTAATGATATTATTATTATCATTACGGAAATCAATAATATTGCTGTCTTTGTAATGGGTTTAAGTATAACATTGCTAAAAATACAGATTTACAAATAGCCTTTATATATGCAGATGAATGCATAGTGACTGACCATGACGACCATTTAGTGATTTGGCAACGATTTGTCGACAACAATTTGGGCTTTGGAAAAAACAAAAATTCTAGCGATATCTTTATTAGGAATTATAATGAGAGAATCCTGGAAAATTTCATATCCACTTGAGAGGTAAAAAGGGCAAAATGCTCACATGGGGAGATAATTTTGTCTTTGGAAGTATTGCATTGCAAGCAGATGCGCCGAAAGCTCTTGTGTATGCGTAAGTCGTTTCTGCAAATTCTATCTTTATGTGTGCTAAGGCTATACTTTGCTATGTGTTTTTCATGGTTTCTTTTAGAATAAAGTATCATTATCTTTATCACGCTTGTTAGACCTTTTGCAACGTAGCCTACATGGATGAATTTCTGCAAAAATATATTAAAAGGTATCCTTTTTATTTATAAAAAAAAATTAATCATGGAAAACTTATTTTGAAAGGCATAACGGGAAATACTCGATTTAAATTTAAAAAGAATTTACTATATACTTAAAGCCGTATTCGCAAATGATCTAATTATATCAAATTTAATAAACTCTAATATAAAATTAAAATAAAGTATGAGATATAACTTAGAATCTAACGCATATAATGATATAAATACATATCTAACTCTGACAAAGCTTCAAAAAGGAATGATAGACTCAAATGATAGTTGTTATCCTATCTGTATTCCAGCTTCCCTAAGTCTAAAATGTGCCTGATTTTAATTTAATCAAAAGTAGCACGACCTCTATTAGGTCACGTGTTCTTTTTGTACCAAGTAACTGTCTCAAATGGAATGCTATATAAACAAGGTATATGTGAGTTTGTTGGTGGAGCTTAGGGAAGAACGTATGACTTAGTATTACTAAATTTTGAAAAATATATAGTTCAGCGAAGGGGAATATGTAACTAAAAGCAAATTTTTTTAAATTTTAATTATTTATAACAGAAACCTGGCAGCAGTTGATAACTATATTGAAAAATAATATTATCTCATAAAAGTTCTTTTGGTACATATCTTGTTATATCACTTTTGTATTATCGTATATTTATATATCAGCCTTTTTTCTAATTTCAATAAAATAAAAAAAATCATGTAACTAATAATAAAAAAATAAATTCATTCAAAAATTAAAATGACTTTTCATTATTGCAATGCATATCACACCGTTTTCTCTCCTATTACAAATATTTAAATAGGAGTTTTCCCTATCTAATTTATTTAATCATTTTGCTTATTTGTTGTTTTTTTTCATATGTTTGGTAAAATCATAATGCATTCACTTTCTTTTTTTAAATTTCAGTAAAGGTTTTGTGAAATCTGTAGACGAACCTAATTATTTAGTGTATGAGGAAAAAAAATGATAAGCTGATTAATTGCAGAAACTTTTTTATTACCTGATCTTGTAAGACAGTGAAGTACCAAAACGATTCAACAGGAACCTCCTACTTTAATTGAAAACTGGGATCATTTGTATATTTTACATGATAAATAACAAAAGAAGTTACTACTTACGGAGTGTAGTTATATATTGGGTGGCATGAGAAGTCGCGGCTTTCGAAATGTTCATGTACACATTGAACAGAGTAAGTGCTAGGCTAGTTTCCATAATAATACTCCTGAAAGACTCATTAGAAGTGTAAAAAATACTTTTTTGGAAGTAGCATGAAAATCAAACTAAGTATATAGCTTAATAGATTCAATTTATATAAATCAGCTTATTTACGAATAAGCTGGTCATCAAAGGCGGCTAGTGGTGAACACATAACAGAAATTAAAGAAAACATAAAACCACTTTAATAGTGTAATAAAATAGTGCAACTAATTTAATAGTGTTTAATTTTAACAGTGCAATAAAATTTGATTTATCTTTATTTTTTTTTTCTTTTGGAAAAAATGTAGGAAATGTATATGGAATTATTTTAATTAATGTAGGTTACTAAATGTAGGTTATTTTATTTTTTACTAGCCACCTTTGGGTTCGCCAATCTTAATGTTCATTTAAATTTTAATAATTAAATATTTTACGTAATTCCTACTTTTATAAATTTTTCATCAAAATATTTTAAAACTTCAAATTTTGATAGTCATATAATTCATTCATAATATTGTATAATCCTTCAGTCATAACGTAATATGTATCTCTCTAATTTTCTGTTAGCTCCCGTAGAATTTATGCTTTAAACTAAAGTGGAAAGAATTAATCTGCAATTAATATAATTATATTTTTTACTGAAACAAAGCATTTTTTTTATCTGAAATTAAAAGTACTCGTTTTAATATAAATATTTGGAAAATTGGAACTTCTGATTTCAGAAACTTAGTTTGTATAGTATCAAAATAAAAATCCACAAATATCATTTTTTATAATTATTATATTTTAACTTTCTTTGCTTATATTCATTCACTTATTTTTAATTCTCATATTACTTAAATTATGAATTCGTTGCTTTCATAGTCGCAAAAAGCTTTATCGTATGTCTGGTGTCTACCACCAACGTTTTATTAGTGTTTCTATCGTAAGTCTAGTGCCTACCACCAGTTTAATCGCTGTTCCTATCGTGTCTGGTGTCAGCCACCAAAGTATAATTGCTGTTCCTATTGTACGTCTGGTGTCAGCTCCCAAAAGTTTATTACTGTTCTTATCGTACCTCTGGTGTTAGCCGCCAAAACCTTATTATTTTTCCTAATGTACGTACAGTGTCAGTCGCTTCAGTTTATAATTGTTTCTATTGTTTGTTTGATGTCAGCCTCAGAAGCTTTATTACTGTTCCTATTGTATATCTGGTGTCAGCTATCAAAGGAAAGAATCAAGCTAATTATATATTACACTTTATGTATTTCCGATGCTTATCAACAAATTAAAAGTAATATTTTATAACTTTGATATTAAATGTAATTATGAATTTTTATGTTTTAAAATTAAAAAAATAATAATATTCTAACGTAGTCTAAAGTGGCAAAAAAAAAATCTGAAAGATATGTACTGTGAAACTGAAAGTAAGAATTTGAGTTTGACTTTTTCAACATTGACTTTGATGCAGAAAACTGATAGACTAATATATATATATATATATATATATATATATATATATATATATATATATATATATATATATATATAAT
>JAPMOR010079722.1:53106-111513 GCA_026543865.1 Argiope aurantia | reverse complement strand
CACATTCTAATGAATTTGATTTTAATTCTTCTTATATATCTTGGTTAAACATGATCTATTTAGGGATTTTTTTAACAGGTGAAGTTTATTCAAATTTCGAAAATTGAATTTATCTTTCTAAAAACAAACTAATTTTAAAAAAAGAAATCAAGTTTTTCAACTTCAATCTTTTTTTTTACACCAATTCATTTTTAACCAACATTTTCATTCTTTTTGTATAACCATTCAGTACTTGTTAGCCATTTATTATCTTAATTAATTAATTTATTTTGACTAAATATAGCCTAATTACACTGTCTCGCTAGGATCTATCGAAAGAATAAAGCAGCAGTACTTATTCGATAAAGCTTAGCATTCTATTCAAAATAATCGCCTCTTTTGCATCCGGTAATGGGATATCCATTTAACTGTCAACCATAAGATAGCTACAGTGTCGCGAAATTTTTACAAACCGAAACTTCATTTTCATTTGAGAGAACCGTTGAAATTCTACTTCATTAACGCATTTAATCCGTTACTCAGAATCTCCTTTAGAACAGTCCTTTAAATATTTCTTTTAACGCCGAGACGTGTTAATTAAAACGTCTATGCCGTTAAATAAACACTTGCAAATAATTATCGCTTTCAGTTTCCTTCTCCTAGAATCCCCTACTAGCGAACAAGAAAAGCATTATGCGTAGGTAGGTTACTTAGAAGTAATTTATGTGAAACCGTAATCTGTACAAATATTTTACCGTTGAAATGGAAGGAAATTTTCTTAGCTTTTCGTTCGTTTAAATGATTCCCAGGGATTTAGGGTAAACAATGGATTAACGAACTATATTATTGTTGGACTATTTCTTTTTTTAACTGCAGATGTCATTGTTGCTGTTAAATAAACAAAGCTATAGTTGCGCTTATTTGCATTAGGAATAGATGCACATGTCCTTTGTTTATTATATGTATAACCAACAGTGGTAATTTATCTAACATAAACAGCTGGCGGATAAATATTTTTAAAAGAATGATATCACTTTTTGTTTTCGTTTTATTTTTATTTCTACCATTACTGTCTTTCGTATACTTTCGTTTTATTTTGTTTTCGTATATCAAAAGCTTTGTAGTTGGATCATTTTGTTCTTAACTTCTATCTTCTCATATAGCTATGAAGTAAACTGACTTAATAATTTGGGTGTTTAATTACTTCTTTATTTGCAAAAGTAAATAAAATATTCATAAAGCTTGAAAATTCGTTAAAAAATTAAAGCGTTTCAAACTAATTTTCTTAAGACAACAATTTTTTTTTTCTGAATTTAATTAACTTGTTTTAGGAAATTAGAATTTCAAATTTTTGAATAGTGTAAGTTGGAACTATTTTGTTAAATTTTAATTTCTTGGAATGTAGTACAAAATAAATGTCACATCTTTTGGTATTTAAAATAATTCACCAAATATAGTTCCAAATGAATGAATTGCAATATTTGATGGAAAGTAATATTTCCACATTTTTGAACATTGGAAAGCATAGCATTTTGATGCATAAAATCCAGAATATATTTCGTTTACCATTTTTATGCATTAAATTTTATGAAAAAAACTCTGTTTAAAATTTCAATTTTCTTCAAATTTTAAATATAACTGCATTTATTTTAATAAATTACTAGTTGTTATAATTTTATTTACATTTTGAGATCTATCAAAACTGACACAAGTGAAATTATTCTTCATTCTTCGAATTCAAGAAGAAAAATATAAACCTAATAAAAAACGCTTTAAAATTAGAAAATAGTTGTGATCTTAGATTTTATAAATTTCTGAAAGGACAATCCACTTTTAAAGATTGTTTATATTCTTAAGTAATTGAGTTCTTTGCAGAATACTTATAGTATACTTTGTAGAGTATTTATATTGCATTATTTTTTACATAATTGTTTGATTGTATGTTGATCAAACCAATATTTTTTTAGAAAAACTTACTCGAAGAAATCAATAGCTTATAAATTTAATTAAAAAAATGTGAAACGTTATTAATGATTGCACTTTTTTTTCTAAAAAGAATGAAGATTGCTTTTTTTAAATACAGAAAATATGATTTTTTAAAATGTTTGATAGATAAGTGTGTGTGTGTGTTTTGAAAATTTCAATCAATTAAAAATTAGGTGACATTTTGGCAATTTTCTGAGATAATTTCAAACAATTTACTACAGAACAAAAATTTCTTTTTTTTTTACACCTTCGTAAAAATACAAGTTATCGTTTCAATAATACACATTCTTTGCCATAAAGATTTTCTATTTGTAATTCACTTTTAAAAATTCAGTTTTAAATACATGTTGCAACAATTTCCTTGTTGACTTCCAACTTAAATGTTAGCGTTGCTACTCGTATTTTATGCTCCTATGTTCCTACTAAGTTTTTAATTGTTATTCATTGTTGATGCTCTGGTTATGGAGATTCGACCTATTTTTCAATGTTGAGTAGGGCTAAATTTAAAACATATCAGAAATTAACTTCAAAATCAAGTAATAGTGAATTTAAAAATATACCGATTTTTAAACACTGCTTTTATGTCCTGTGAAATAATTAGATGCATCAAGATTAATGAAATTGATTAGCATGTCTTTGTATTACAGTTTTCATGACCTGCTTCGCTCATATTCGCTTCTCTAACTTGTTTATATTTTAGTGATTGCATTTTATTTAGCGGTGGTTTGAATTACCATGTTAGACAGTGGACGTTTTTGCGAAAATAAGATATATTTTTTTTAAATTTAATATTCTTAATGTTTAAACAATTTTCTTTATAAAGCAGTCAGAGTTTTGTTTCCTAGTCCATTTGATTGAGAAGTTACATTGATTTTTCATATTTGTATTTATGCATATTCTTTAAATGCTATTTTCCCAAATTCTAAATTTTTGGTAGAATTTTCTTGGAAAAGAAAAGCCTCGTAAAATAAAATCTAATGTATATTCTTTTAGTTCAAATTTGGTATAATAATTTCTGCAGTTCCTGAATTAGAGGATATGTAATATATCCATTTTGAAATATTCTATAGTGATCTTAATGTTTTAATGATGGCAAAAAAAAATATTTGAAAATGTTGTGTTATTTATCAGTGGGACAACTGGTATATTTTGGATTCATCAACGTTTTTACAGTGTAATTTATGCAAAGATCCAAAAATATAATCATTTTAGAAAATTTTCCTGAAAAATACCCACATTTTTTAAATGCCATCTGACCGACATGCACAAATCTAGAAATGGCTTTTATTCAACCCGCAAGAAATGAAATGTTAAAAATTCGACAAAATATCGTGATCTAATTGTTTGATTACAGTATTTCCTTCACATATATTTCACATCTAACAAAATAAATGAATTTGTGAATAAATTGAGATATTACGTCTCCGCATGAGAATAGATGTTATAAAATTCAAAACAAGATTTAAGAGGGAAAAAAAGAATAGAGAATGCACCACATTCCGTGTTATCTATATCTTGACACAGAGGAGGAAAAAAATGCCTTTTTAAAACTAAATAAATACATCAGAAGTCAAAACTTCAGCTTTCTCTCACGGAGCGAAAACTTTGGTTCTGAAGAATGCTCCAATAGGAGATTTTGACGTCAATGGGACATTTCGGTTAAAGTTATGGTAGCCCGGAAACCTATTTTTTGACGCGTTATATATCATGCTCAATATTTTTCTCGAGGGCCTCCATTCTTCGGCCTGCACGCTCTATTCCCTGCGTGTCAAGAGCCAGACTTATTTTCTAGGGAAGAATCTCGGCCTGTCACTTTGCGAAAATCCCCTTCCTTTGCATGGGAGCGTTTTACAGATATTCTGTTTCACATGCAGGCAGACGGCGTGGAATATTAGCTCTCTGGAAGTCTTTTCTTTGACCAAGAAATGCGATTTAATATTTTCGCTGAGGGTTGAAGAATAAGGTTCTCATTCTTAATCTTTTGTGAATTTCTTTTCATAAGGTGAATAAGAATTGATATTAGAAAGCAAACGTCTCTGTACATGTGTTGCTATGTTATTACAGAAATTTTTTTAAAGGTTCATTTAAGAATCTATTAAAAAATATACAGTCTTTCTTTCTTAGAAGAAAGAATATTATGTGCTTAGATTTGCCAATTTGTATTAATGTATCGTTTCAAAGACTCAAAAGAGACATAAAGAGTTTAAATAAATGACTTTTTCTCTCGTCCAAATGTGACGACCTTTCAGAACCTTGTTAGATAACAGGGATGGCTCTTTAATCGGCAATACTCTTTTCAAAATTCTACATGTCACCAGCGGGAGAATGTTTGACTAGAAGTAAAATCCAAAACTTTAATTCTTAATTTGATGAGAATTTGACAATAACTTCAGAATATAATCTATCTATCTATATATATATATCTTAATAATAATGATGGATGTCAGAGTGCATATATGTTGGAGTTTTACAGGTGGTGCCGTTTGAAATAAAGCTGCCAAATTTGGTACATGTGTACTTTGGAGATAAGGAAAATGCAAATCAGTACATTAAGAAATTAAATAGAATTTAAATTAAAAATAAAGCTAAATTTTGATGCTTTTCCATGATAATTTCTTAAAATATCAAATAAATTGGATTTCACAAAAATGTTTTTCTGGTGATATCAATTTAATAATCCTGAAAAAGATATGCTGAATTTTGGCTATTTTTTAAAATAATTTTCCTGCCTGATTTCCAAAAAGATTACAATTTGCCCTGAAATTCAAACTATTTTCAATGTTTCTCAAATACTTAATCGATGATTTTCTTCCATTGTTGAAAGCAAAGTATGAAGGACTATGTTTAATATAGTTCATAAGACAAATTAAAAAATATGAAGTGGCAATATTCGAAAATTCCGAAAACGAAATAAATATTTAAGTCTTTAATAAAGCTATGATGTTATGGAACCCCCCTCCCCCCTGTAGAAATGTTCCTGTACAGAATTACAACGGAATTTTACCAAAAGAAAATGCCACAATTATAATCTCAGAAAAATCGATGGGATTATGAACATAAAATTATAAAAAATAGATTTATCTGAAATAATTAACAATTAAATAGAATTGCAAAGATGAAAGAATATCTAAACTGTTTAACTAGAATTCAGTAAAACCAATATCCCGGCGAAACAGCTTGTTCCCGAAGGCGACTATTATTTTCTATTATACTAGCCGCCTTCGGTGAACAGCCGGTTTGACAATCTCAATGCATGTTAAAATTTTAATAATTAAATATTTTATGGAACTCTCATTTTAATTGCTTCTTCATTAAAATATTTTAAAACTTCAAATTTTAATAGTCATATAATCCACTCATAATATTATAAAGGACTTCAGCCATAACGTTACATGTATTTCTCTAATTTTCTGTTAGCTCCCGTAGAATTTATGCTTTAAATTAAAGTGGAAATGGTTAAACTGCAATTAATATAATAATATTTTTTTTACTGAAACATAGCATTTTTTTTTAAATATGAGTATTGAAAACAGAGTCGCTGAGAATTTAAACCTTATGGACACTAAAGAATATTTTTCTTAATTTATATAATAACTCAATAAGTTTTCAACAAAATATTCTCAGATTCATCATGAACAGATCGATAAATTATCAATGTTTAGTTTTAAATGCATCAAACACTAAAAAAATAAACAGAATCGTTTGAATAATCTGTCGAAAACATATTAAGCCTTCAAAACCAAGTCCGTATCCGTTGAAAATAGTTGTCAACAATCAGAACACAATGCGCATGCGTGAATTTTCAACGTCAATTATGATAACGCAAATGCGTTAATTTTCTACGCCAGTTGGGGTAACGCTATGCAGATTAGAAATTTTTAATTTCCTTTATTCTGTTTTATTTTAATTCAAAAGTACTTCAGAATGAATATGAAAGATTGATTAATTAACAATGTTTAATTTTAAATGCATCAAACATTAAGAAAATAAACAGAATCGTTTGAAATAATCGGCCGAAAGTTTGCTAAGACTAACCTCTTTAGCGTGGGAAAAAAACTGAAGCTTAACTCATTTGGCGGTGGGGAAATGAAAAGTTTTTTTGGCGCGAAAGTTAGTTTTTAATTAATAACTAAAATTCTAATTCACAATTAAAAAAAAAGGGACCGCAGGTGCACATTCCCGACCTCCAAGTTATGCATGTGCCAAATTTGGTAGCTGTAGGTCAAACGGTCTGGCATGTAGAGCGCCATCACACACACACACATTAAGCTTTATTGTAAGTTTAGATTATTATTATCTTTAATTACTAAATCTTTCGTATTATTTATAAACAAAGCTCACTAAATTATTATGTGTATAGATAAATTTGTGAGAATGCACGAATTTGTCATGCATAAAATTCGTAATTTTTTTCATTATATCTGAATCCAGCCAATTTGCTTGAATTGATAGGCACAACAATACATATTTGCTAATAATTTATCACAGATCTAAATACAATTAATTGTTCTCTTTTAATAATATTTCATATCTTAGATGAAAAAATGTGCTGTTTCAATATATATGTGAATGTATATATATGAAATGAAGTAGATATTAGTCCTTCTAATACAAGATATTAGTAGCTAAGCAAAATTTAGGTAACTTCACCATTTTCTTAATATGTACACATTTCTTATTACTTTATCGATTCTTTTTTTGGAATCTCATCGAAATTTCTTCCACCAAAAAATTACTACTTTGGACTCGTGGGGTCTGGTACACCTCGCTTTCTATCCCCTGTGGCCCTCTCACATTAAGCCTAATTTATCCCATCTTAATATGGTAGATCTGCCTTTTTCAGCTTTACCTTAGAATAGTAGGGCCTACAGTAGGGCTTTGGACAAAGATTGATCGTATAACTCCAACCGCCGATGCTGGAAATATCTCCAGGGACATTTGCTAGAAGAGATGGTTGGCTACTAAGCCCCGGGTACATTATTATTCATGTCGAAAAAAGGTTACTGGCCTACCTCGATAAACCAGTTTTTCCTCTGGAACTCATTTCTCACTTATTTTAGATCTTCCATAATCTATTCTATTTGTAGTAAGGTAAAGCACTGTTAAAGAAATGTTGTAACGGTTTTATTTTAATGACAACGGTTATCAAAACCATGTTCTTTACTTGAATTTTTACCATCTTTTATATAAAAGAAAAGAATTGTAATCGTCAAAGGAGCTGTCAATGAGATTTTGACGAACCTCCATTTTTTAGATCTCCCTGTATTCAAAAATTGCTTTATAAAATAATATATGTTTGTCTGTTAGTCGCTCTGTGATCATAATAATTCAAGAAGCACAATTAGCGACATGTCTGAAATTTGGAAATCAACATTTCACTCAATTTGCTCATTTCTATCAAATTCTGGGTGATATTTGTTAATGCAAAATCTGTTTATCTATCCATATCATATCAAGGTGATAACGCGAAAACACAAATATCTGTATGCATGAAATTTAATATAAAAGATACATCCAAAGAAACGTAGACCAATATAAAATTTTAGATCCCCTCTCTCAAAAGAATCATTAGAAAATAATTAAATAGAAAGCGCGACTACTTGAACGAAACTTGTTTGGAATTTTTTGTTATTATTTGAGATCTGTATCGGATTTCAGAACCAGTCCCTGTAAAGGAAGATACACGCGATCTTACTGTTTCCATAGTTTCTACCAAGTAGTATCTGAAATCCCATAAATAGACAGATTACCTTTCTCAAGGACTTTCAGTGGAAAATATGCCATAATTATACTAAGCTTAAAGGAAATGAGTAAAATCAGTATTTGTTTATTTTTTATGATCCCTGGTTTATTTGACGATTTTCAGATTTTGAGATCGCCAAGTTCGGTTATATATAAGATACCAAGAATTCGCCAAGATGGTTGTATTTCCGGATTTGGCGATTTTCAGAATACACCAAAATAACAGGATTACTTGAAGATTTTCAGATTACACCAAGATGTTACCTGGCAATATTCAGATAATGCCAAGATCGCCAAGGCCATGTTGCTGATTACCTGTATTCAATTTGGCGATGATCAGGCTTTTTTTTTTACGGTTTAACGCAGACGCCTTAAAAATAAACATGTACCATAAGATATTTTGCAACTGACATAACCACAACAAATATTTTGTTACTACAAAGCAAAGTGGTCTATTTGGCTTTGAATCATGCTTATTATGTGTTCAACTTGAAGATAGAACCCCTGCTCTTATTCCTCCATGCCATGCCTTATATATATAACCATACTATGCCTTATTTAAATTTTATTTAGCTACTAGAAGCGTTTAGATATTATAAGATATACAAGGAACTCGAGAAATAAATTGGTTCAGTGCATTTTATATAAGCCTTACAATTATAAGTTGAATACATTACAACGGTATGCATTATTTTCTTTAAAACTTTATCCAGTACTATTTTTTACTTATGTTGTTTTATGTTTACTTTTAAGTGAAAAATCTCTTATATAATGATACCAGAGACAGTTCAAGTCTCATTGGAATCGACAGGCAGTTTAAGTATCAGGGCGATTTTTCTTCCAAATTCCAAAACTTGATATTTTTATTTTTTAAAATAACTTTAAAGCAATTTTTAACTATTGAATTTATGACATACTGAAATTAAAGCACATTTAGTTATATATACACATCGAAGAGGACCTATATCTCTTGCAACGGATAATTCAAATTTGCCTTTCTAAAGAAAATGGGAGAAAAACATGTATTTTTTTAACATAATTTTGACACAAAGTTTCCACAAAGCTACTTATTTGGAATGTACATAATTTCATATTCTGCAAACGGATTCGGAAATATGAAAAATAATCTTATAAGGATTCTTAATGTTTTGAAATTTAAGAGATAATTGATTATAATTTGAAAATATTTGAGTGTGTGCATTTTATAACGAAGCAAATGAAAGAACGAAATTAAATTTCCCTGAAAATAATGTTAAAAAAAATCCTTCGAGAACCTCATAAGGTTTGGGATTCCTAAACAGTTGCTTACTCTGCCAGTTTCTTCCCTCTCAAAAACAGTTGCCTATTTTGCCTTTTTGATAACAAAGCCTTAAAAAAAATTGTGAGTTTCAAATACCGTTTAGAAAATACTAATCATAAATAATAGTCAAAAATTTAGTTTTAATTTTAAATACATTGTAAAGCTGAAATGAAATAATTATACATTTTTTTTATATGGTTATGCATTAACATTTATTTGAAAATCAGACAAAAGTATATTTGAAAATAATTTGTTCTAAAATATAATAACTAAATACAGTAATTGCTATTTTTTTAAGATGAAAATTATTTGTATTTTACAAAAATTTGCATTGATTTCTTATGTAAACCTAGGTTGATTTTTAAAATATTATATATTTCTTTATGCTAATAACTATATAATTTTCTGAAATCATCAAAAATAAAAGCAAAAGAAAGCTCAGTTATACTAACATCATTTTCTTTTCATTACAGCTGCAATAATTTTATCTACTACAAAGAATGTGTTATAAATCTTACATGTTTTACTTTGATTAGATCATGACAGTTTTGCAAAGTATATATTTATTTTTATACGATAAAAACTTTCTGATTAAAAAATGATTATTAAAAATAATTTTAATAAAATAAATTACATTTATTTAAATTACAAATATCACGTATAATATATAATGCCTACAACTGCTGTAGATTGAAAAATTCCCTCATATAATGAAAGAGTTTTGTATTTATTAAATGCAAATTAGCGCATTCATGCAATCAAGTCGCATATCCTGCAAGCTAAAGGGCAGAGAATCAAAGAGGCGTTACTAATTGAAATAAATTACATACTCGAAATTTTTTTATAAAACAAAATTTTAGGATTCCACTCATTCTCATAGCATATTAGATTTATGAAAGTGGACGTTTCAAGAGTTACTTGAAGTATAAATGGCATACCTTGTAAATTTGTTTTGTGTTGCTTGCTCTGCTGTCACACTGTTGATTACCACTTAACAGAGAAAACATGAGACTATTGTTCTGTTAAAGAGTGGAAATAAAATATGTTCAAAGAATTACGATGCAAAGTGCGATATTGTAATAATAATCTAAATAACAAAGTATTTTGAAGAATTCCAAAATATCTGTTAATGATAAAAATGAATGTGTGCGTACGTCTCTCTCTCTCTCTCTCTCTCTCTCTCTGTGTGTGTGCGTGTATATGTATGTTGACGCTCTATAAATCAAAATTTTTGAACTACAACTTTCTTTAACTAATTGATATATATATGAATACGTTGAAAGGCGGCGAGTTATTTTCTTAATTTTAATTAGAATTTCAATTAATTAAAAATTAAGCTGAATTTTGAAGCTTTCCTCAATAGTTTCCTAAAATATTGTTGCACAAAAAAGTTTTAAAGTTATTTCGAATTCATTTTTTAAATATCATTTCTTATTTAATAAGTGATATTAATTATTTTTATTAGTGATTTAATTTATTTTTTAATATTATTGAAACACGATTCTGAATTTTGACAATTTTTTAAAAACAGATTACATTGCTGCTCTTAAATTCAAACTACCTTTATTGTTGGGGATTTAATTTATTTTTTAATATTATTAAAAAAATCCTGATTTTTGACATTGTTTTAAATAATAGATTACACAGCTGTTCCTAAATTCAAAACATTTTTATTGTTTCTTTAATTATTTACTCACATGATTTGATCCTGTTGTTAAAAGCTAGGCAGAAAAGATTTTCTCTGTGTAATTTACAAGACGAATAAAATATGAATTTGCAATACCGCGAAAGTAAGAGGTTATATGAAAAGGATAATTACGTTTAAAACAGTGCCCTGATGTGAAGAGACTAGTTTCCCTTAGTAATGTCCATATAAACATTGAAAAAAGTATATGCTATATTATTTAAATAAAGGCTTTAATACTTAATAATATGATGGAATCATCACATAAACCTATTGCAAAGCAACTTAAATGAAATTAAATGCAACAAATGCTTTCTGCAAACAAAGGGGAACAACTTGCATATTATATATATACAGTGGTGGCCAAAACTGTGGACATTTTTTAAAAGTTTCGTGTTTTTCAACTTTGCGTGCTTGTAGAATATATTAATTTTCACTTAAATACAAATGTTTATATATCAAATTGAAGGTAATGTAATGTAAAATTTTATAACAAAAACAGTATTACAATATCTGTATTATAAAAAAAGTTACGCTCATTTTAGTAGAACAAACAAACACAAATCGTTTCGAATAATGACGTGTTTTGTAATAAAATCGTACTAGCCAATCACAAGTATTGTTCTTAGGACCCATCAAATATCTGTAATTATAGTTTAGGTTATTTGGATGGTAAAAGAATTATTGTTGTGGAAATATTTTGCGTAATGATGCATACTAGTACAATTAAATAGAGTATTTCTGTTTTTTAATATTTTAAGTCCTTTTTTTAATTAAACTAATTTCAAACAATGTCACCAACAATAAGGACTGATTGGACATCTACAAAAAGAAGCCGAATTGTCATATTGAGAGAAAATGGCCTCTCTTATGCTGAAATTGCAAGGCAAGTTGGTGGTTCAGTGACTTGTTCTGGTGTACGAAAGTTCTGTTTACGTTATGAAAAAATGAAATCAGTGGAAAATAAGGCCAAATCAGGCCGAAAAAAAATGCACAAGTGCTATTACCGATAGAAAAATTAAACTGCTATGCCTTCAAGATAGAAAAATTTCATCAGATGACATTAGATGTGAAATGAATGCAGCGGGTATTGCAGTAAGTTCAAGAACAATAAGAAGAAGGTTATCAGTATTTGGACTACAAGCTAGAATTCCAAGGAAAAAAAACCATATTTAAATCAAAAGCAACGCGAAAAACCAGTTAAGTGGGCAAAAGAACACATTAAATGGTCAGAAAATCAATGGAAGCAAGTAATCTGGAGCGATGAGACTAAAATATCGCTCTTTGATAGTGATGGTAGAAAATACGTGAGACGTAGAGTAGGTGAAGCGCTTCATCCTGATTGCATTGAAGCAACTATAAAAACAACAACAAATGCCATGATTTGGGCATGTATGTCTGCAGATGGTGTGGGTCGAATTCAAGGGATTGATGGCATCCTGAATGCGAAAAAATACATCGAAACTGTCCTGGAACCAAAATTGATACCTTCCATCAGTGATTTCTTTCCCAACAAAGCACCATTTATTTTTCAGCAGGATTCAGCTCCATGCCACACAGCAAAAGTATGCAAAGCATGTTTTCAAAATATAGGCATAGATGTATTACCATGGCCAGGAAACAGCCCTGATCTCAATCCAATTGAAAATTTGTGGCGACGTTTGAAAATTCTTGTACGAAAAAAATGTACACCCAATAAAAGACAATTTATTGAATCTATAATTGATTCTTGGCACCATGTGATTACGAAAGATGAACTCCAAACACTCATTCACTCGATGAAAAGACGCTGTGAAGCAGTCTTAAAAAATAAGGGTTATCCTACTAAGTATTGATTGAGTAAATATCACTTTAAAAAAATGCAAATCTAAGATAGATCTTACTAAAATGAGCGTAACTTTTTTTGTAATACAGATATTGTAATACTGTTTTTGTTATTAAATTTTACATTAAATTACCTTCAATTTGATATATAAACATTTGTATTTAAGTGAAAATTAATATATTCTACAAGCACGCAAAGTTGAAAAACATGAAACTGTCAAAAAATGTCCAAACTTTTGGCCACCACTGTATATATATATATATAGAGAGAGAGAGAGAGAATTTTTATTTTTGTTACATTTTATATTTTGTATTATATGGCAGAGTAATTAATAATGTAGTATAGTAAAATGTCTTTATGTAATATGGTAGAATATTTAATATTATAGAATGGTAAAACATTTAATTCTGTGATATGATACTACGTTAGAATAAAAGTGCATAAGAATGTAGAAAAATAATTCAGTTGGATGCTTCAACTCTTTTCAATTAAGATTTCCTTTTTTAATTTTTAATATATATTTTTACATGACATATTTTATCCTGCTCTAATGTAAAATCAATTAAAAGTCTATTATTTACGTAAATGAAGGTTGGTTTTTTAAAAAATTTTTAAGCTACTTCTTCAGTAAAATTGTATGTGAAGATTCTATACATTCTTGGTTACACGTCGAAGTGAAATATTTGTTTCATTTCAAATTTCAAAATAAGTATAAATATGACAGTCGCAAAATAATAATTAAAGAGCAATTTATTGAAATTGCTTCCTTATTTCTCTTCTTCCAACAGAAAGTCGCATTCTTATTTTATATGCATTTCTGATTTTGTTAACTGATTAGAACTTACTGTTATGAATTCATTCTAAAAGGAAAAATTTAATGATTGTGTTACCAATTTCCCTATTTGTTATTAGCATCGTAAGCTCTGCGAAATGTGATCATAAATGTATTGGTTGGCAACTAAGTGATTGCGAATTTTGTTGACAGACGGATTTTCCATATTCTTTTATTTCGTTAACGAGTTCAAAGAAAATAACTCATATTTTTTTTCTTATTGTTTGGACTTTTACCTTTCTTTTAGTAAAAAAAATTAAATTGATTAGTTCTTTAGTCTTGATTTTATCCGAATTCAGAAATGGAAGAGAAAGACTTGCCCTTCAGACGTATTTTATTGTGCTACTTACGAAAAGACAAGAAAGCATCGCAAGCACACAAGAAGTTATGTGCCGTATATGGAAACGAAGCCTTGAAAGAAAGGCACTATCAAAATTGTTCAGAATTCAAAATTGCTGCCACAATTCGCTCTGGTGATTTTTCATTGAAAAATACTCAACGATCTGAAGTCGATATGACCCATATCAAGGCCATTATCGATTCAGATCGTCATAGCATAATGTTGCAGAGAAGCTCAATATGCACTCATGCATTGGGGAAAAAATTCAGAAAGCTTGGCTACGTGAAGAAACTCGATCTATGGATCCCTCAACAGCTTAAGGAAACTCATTTGGTGCAAAGCATTAGCATCTGCGATTTGCATCTGAAGCGAAACGAAATTGAGCCATTTCTGAAAAGACTAATTATTGGCGACAAAAAGTGGATAATTTATAACAACATTAATTGGAAGAGATCGTGGGTGATGCAAGATGAACCAATCCAGAGGACATCAAAAGCAGAGATTCACCAAAAAGAAAAAGATTATGCTGTAAGTCTCGAGGGATTATAAAAGAATTCTGCACTTTGAAATTTTACCAAACAACCAAACGATCAATTCAAATGTGTAAATTCAATATCTCGCCAAACTGAGTGATGTAATTCAAGCAAAGCGACTAGAAGTAGCAAATAGTAAGGGGGCTGTTTACCACCTTGATAATGTAAAGCCTCACACATCTTTGGTCACAAAAACTATTGGATCTGTGTTGGTATGTGTTGTTACATCCGCCGTATAGCCCCGACCTTGCGCCTTCAGACTACTATTTATTTCGTTCCATGCAGAACTCTCCAAACGGTAAAATTTTTAATGATTCTAATGATATCAAATTACACTTAATTAGGTTTTTGACATAGAAGATCAGAAATTTTACGAAAGTGGAATTATGACACTGCTTGAACCATGAAAAAAGGTCATTGACAAAAACGGACAGTACCTAATTGAATAAAATTATATTTTTAAGCAAAATATTTGGGTGTCCATTCTTATTTAAAATCGAAATTACTCAAATTATGGCCAACCCAATGATAAGAATTTTCATGTAACATATTAATTATGAAATAGATTCCAATTTTGGAACATTATTATTTATCTTGTTAAAATATATATTCCAAATCCTTAAAGTTTAGTAACATTTTAAATTAATTCATATTTCATATATATTTTTTAAAGCAAGTGAATATTAAAAAATCGATTTTTAGTGAAAATATTGAATTTATTTTTCATTCAAAATTCTTAATTTTACCGCAATTTTCTTTCTAAATTTGTTTGAATTTTATTTTAACGTTCATTGTATGAGATGTTACATTCATTTTTACATACTCATAATGTGCGTTTTAATGTTATTTTTCATCTTTGAGGGCCTATTTCCTCAAATTCTGAATTCCAGTGAAACGTTCTTAAAAAATGACAATACATATTTTGGTTCTTATCTATTTTCTTGATTTTTCAATATGCTTTGCAGCTTCTAAATTAGAGAATAAACACTCTGTTCGTTCAAAAAGATTTTAAAATTATTTTCATGCTTTATAATGAGAAAAAGTTTAAACTTTCTTATTATTTATCAATCGAATTTCATTATTTAAAAGTTGGATAAAAATACAGATTATTTCTTATTTTAGGAATTTAAAACATTTTTATCAATATTTCCAATTTTTTTCCATGTTTTTATTTCCAATGTTTTAAATTAATCAACTGATTGACTTCTAAATTGGAAATATTTTAATTCGTTCTGATATTTTGCCAAAACAAAAACACATTTTTCCAATTCTTAAATCATTTTACACTTAAAGGACAAATTATTTATACATAGTTAAGGACAAATTATTAATGGACAAATTATTTATAGTTATTTTTATGTAAAAATTCAAAAATATAAATATTTTATATTATTATTTAAAAATGTATTCCTTAATATAGTCGCATAGATCCCTAAAAAGTATAATAATTATATTCATCATTCAAAATTTATTACGAAATTTTTAAGCCCTGAATAATTTATTTCGTCTTTCACCATTTTTCTCTTTCTTTTCTTTGTTAACAACATTTAGTACTCTGTGACGAATAGTGACAAATTCAATAAAAATGTTCGTGTAATATTTAAAACAGTTGCATGTATTTCTTAACATGTCTGAAAAACGCTATTGCCATAATCAAATTTCATAGCATCGCTTCAGTGATTTTGTATGAGCTATAAAACAGTTTATCACGAAGGCGAGGTAATGTTTCTAAATATACCATTGAGACACATCAATACTTCTATTTCCCCCTAAAGTTTGGGCAGATTCTAACCATGATTGGTCGACTTCAATGAGCCCATACGAAGTAAACAATTTAACAGTAAGAGAAAATAGTACCTTTTTTTTTTCCAAAGAAGATTTCAACGTTATTTAGTTAAAGAACTACTAGAATTGAACAAGCTTCCTTTTGGATATTTTCCCCCTCAACTTCACAGATGGAGAATCCAGATAAAAAGTTCTTGCTCAGGGACCAGTAGGAACAGAATTAGCGAAGCAGTATATTATCCGAAAAAGGCAAGCTGCCTTAGACTCGTATTTCAGGATTTGAATGGGATTTTTATTGAATCCACTCCGTACGTCTGGAGACATAAAGTTAAATTCTGTTTTCTACAGAACCCTTCGCTTCAATGCCTTCATTTCCTGCCTTTTGCGTAAAGATTGGATTTTCCAGACTTTCTCGGGTCCGTCGCGAAAGGTATATTTGCTTCCTTTTTTTTTTGTATATATTTTTTTTTCACTATCTTTCCAGCTTCTCTCTAAAAAATACTCTTGCAGCTTGGCGGCGCTTCTTTTTTTTTTTCACTTCTTTCCCTTGCACCTTTTTTATTTTTTGGTAGTATTTTTAAACACCTTCCCTCTCTCTGGCGCTGCCCATCAGAAGGGTCGGGAGCCAAGCCCTTTGCGAATATTGAGGGTTGAAACTCCCCATGCAATTGTCGCCGCAGACTTTTCACTTGCTTTAGTGGCAAAGCTCGATTTATCGATATTCTTATTTTAAAAGTTTGGTTATGGAACTTTGTACGTCAGTGACTTTGTTGTGTAGCAGAGCTTTTTTTCTTTTAACTATGAATCATAGTTCCAAGATGGGTCGCTTCATTTATTTTAAAGATTTGTGAATTCAGTAAAAAAAAATGTTTCTGCAGTATTCTTAAATCATAGAATGCTAAAGTCTGCCTTTAATTGAAGCATTTCTTTGAATATATAAAACAAAATTATTCATTTAAATTGTTTTTATGTAATGTAAATGTAATACACTGGTGATTATGCATAAATACCGGTAATAATTCGGAAGTTATAGAATATTTATCAAGGTTATCAAGGCTAAATTCAAAGATTAGTTTATAAAATCCCCAACTCATAATAGAGAATATAATAAAAGTATATAACTGCACCAAAATCCGTTCAGTTTATATTATTAAATAACAGTTTTACATATATTAAATAACCTATGTAATTATCTAATAAATTGTTTCAAAAATATTTAAGGAAACTAAAGTATTAAAGAGCCAAAAATTTTTAAATTGAAATATTGTAAATTTTAATAGACATCAGGATGTTCTTCTGATTCTTATGAATGGAAGTTTTAGAGTTATTTGAAATTATTCACTTTTTGGAATTAAGATCTCGTTAATCCACAGAATTTTAAGAATATATTGCTTTCACCATTACGAGTTGGAACGTTTAAAAATTAACCAGTAAATTTGATAAATGGTCAATAATTTATCCTGTTTACCAAATTTAATGGTTATTACGAATAATCACCGATAATTATGTATAATTGCTGGATAATTACATTTAATATAACATCGACTTATTTTTTTTATTGCTAATTTATTGTGCTTTTTATATTTCCCCTGTTGTGATATATTTAATTTAATTATATCGATTCATAAGTGGCATAGGAAAAAATGTTCACTATTTCTAAAGGCTAAGCAGTTCTAATGTATATTTTTGCTTTTTGATGGAAAAACAAACAAACAACACAACCCTTTCTTTTAAAAATGTTCATTTCAAAAATTAGTGGTATAAAAGATCTGAAAATATTTAGTTAATTAATAAATATTTTTTGCCTGTTGATTATAATGAGTAAAATTTGAATTAGTTATATTTAAAAATTTCAGTTCCATATTCCTCATCTTTTATATATATGTTACTTAATACTCATTCATATTAACTAGACAAATTTGATGTTTCTAAAATTAAATTTCTTTTCTTATCCTAGCTCTATTAAGTTGTTCAAAAAATAATGCATTATGCATGTGTAAATAAAATTCTATTAACTTAATCTATTAAAACCTTTAATTTTATATTTATTAAACCATTTTGAAAATATATGAAGCATAAATACAAAACTCGAATAAAATAACTGTGAAAAAAATCCAGATAAATACAGTTAAATAATGGCAAAATAATCGAAATAAGTCTTAATAAAATAATGAGATCTATTAGATTTTTTTATGCAAAGCACTTTACTTCTGAGATTAAACGTGAAATTTCTTAGAATTAAAAAAAAAATGTGAAATTTTTTTCTTTAGTTCGAAAAAATTGGAATTCCAAATTAAAATTTAAAATCCTGAGAAAGGAATCCTTTAAATAAAATATATACAGTAAATTACTTTTAAAAAGTCATTATTACCTAAATAAGATTGTTGCCTTTTTCATTTTACTTCTTTGCCATCTTTGTTTATTCTGTCTGTATTTACTGTAAATAATAAAAAAAGTTAATATTAGGTTTCATTTATAAAATGCTTTAGTAAATGTTTGCTCCGATGGTACTTGTGGTGATAAACAAACAAACTTTAGGGTTAAAAATTTCCTGTGATAAGTTTTCTGGTGACTTTAATAAATATACAGATCTTCCAATGTATAGATCTTTCGAGTTTTTCTTTGTTTCATATTTAGTTTGTATGCATTTCCTGTTTCAAATATCATTAAGATAATTTTCCCACTTTTAAAATATTTTTATCAATATTTTAAGTTTTCTAAAGTGAAGCGAAGTTACTTTGCGATACTTAATAATGTCTAAAGTTTGTTAAATATAATTTTTAGCTTAAGTCAATCTTAAACCATATGGATGATGTAACTTTTAGTCTGCACATGAAATGCAAATTGCATTATTTACAGGTTATGAATTTTTTCATTAACTTTACATAGTTTGCTGTTTAATAAATAAATGTATTACATTTTTATTTCCAACAGTATACAAATTTAAACTAATTAATTCCATTAGAATGTTTTAACTTTAAAAATATTTATTTTTCTGTTTTTCTTACTATAAAAGTCTCATAGATAGTCTGCAAAATAGATTGACATGATTTATATTATATTAAGATTAAAACAGTTTTCCAATTAATTAATAGAAAAACTTCCTGACATAATTAATATAAAAATAAACATAATTGAAAGCTATTCATTATTGTAAAAATGCATAAAAAAATCAATTCTTTTTGCTCTGTTTCCAATAGAAAATTCATATATTTTATTTTGCTGATTAACTAATTTATTCCTAAGGACATTTAAATACAGAAATGCTGCATTTTATGCTTTAAAGTTTAAAAAAATTCCTTACCTTCCTACACCTCTCATAAACTATATCTACCGTCCGTGATATACAAATGATGATTTTACTTAAATAATATCTATTAAATCTATCTTAATATCTGTTAAGAGAAGTATTATCTTTTGATAATTATTAGAAAACTTTCCTGTTATCCCATCCATCTAGATTTAATACAACAACCTAGAGATGAATAAAAGAAAATTTCTCTATAAAAATTTAAATATTATAAAAGAAACGCGTTCTTTATTACTTATATTCCATTGCATGAAGAAATTTCCTCGATTAATCCAAACAATTTAAAAATTATTTTTACGAAAATAGTGAAATAGAGAATAACTTTGGAGAATAGTGAATATATTTCCTCTATTTGATTAGTATCAGTACATTACATATTCACAAAAGTGAAAATTATCTCTTTACTGATATATATCAATAAATTAAAAATTGTAACATACTGAGAAAATAAGACTTAAAGGAATGCGCTTGGAGACATATAATAGAATGTCCAATAGGAAAATAGATAAGATCTAGAAAGAAAATTCAAATATATTATTACAAACCTGCAATTCGGCAACCCAGCATAGTTTGCTCCACTATCAGACAGACTGTTTTAAAGTCATCGGTAATGGACTTAGTCCGTGTGTCACATCGGAGGTCCCAGAGCTTGGCGACAAACTTGGCAACCATTTGGCGACTTGGCGACTTTGGCGCCAAAATAGATTATACCCGAAACTGCGAGAATTTTCCCGATACGTCCAGTAGGAACCGAGATACGCCTCGAACGTTCCTGATTGGTTGAGAGGCTTCTAGCCCCGCCTCCCGAGACCTATAAATGGGGCTGCAGCTGCCAGAGCAGTAGTCAGTAGTCCGAGTCTTAAACGACGGAGCGGAGTCGTAAGGGGAGTCGACGAAGTCAGAAGTCGGAGTAGTAGTCCGAGTCGGAGAAGTCGAAGACAGAGTAGTCGGAAGCGACGGAGTTAAGCTAGTACTGAACTGAGCTGTGCGCTACTCTCTGCAGTAGATTCTGGTTGTATGCTGCACGTCTCGGCTGAAGATAGTCGTCTCTGTGCTGTATATAGTTGTCGTTTTTGTGCTGTCCTGTGTGTCTTCGTGTAAATAAACGTCGCTGTATCTTTTTCTAATGCCGCCTGCTGATTGAGCATTCTTTACACCATATCACTTCCACTATCCAAACGAACCCCGGCAGAAATTGCGTAACAGTATATATTACTAAATGAAATGAAAACATAACAATGGAAGAGGTTAAGATAGTAGATGCTGTACCCTCGTCTATGTGTATGTATATTTGCTCTATCTCTCTCTGTTATATATCTCGTTTTATTTTTATAGTGCCTCCTCCACCCCCACCCCCCAATATTGGATTAAACATTTATTTCCCTATATATTGCACTTAGATAGATACTTCCACTTACAAAGTTACAATACTTAATGTGGGAAACTGCATAAAAGAAACTGTGATGGGTGATAGAAAAAAAAATTGACTTTTATACATCTTCTATTGCCTAAAAGTGTCCATTACTAAAATATTTTTCTTGCATTCATCTAGCTAACACAACTTTTCATATTTCTATCAAAATATTTGCAGAGATATGCTTATTTTTACACTCGAAGGGACTAAACACACATTTAGATTTAAAAAAATTATTTCAGAAAGGTAAATTTATTTAATATAGAAGAACTGTTGTATATTATTTGTCTAAAAGTACATCATCCGATCATAATGACTTCCAAGAAATTTGTTAATCACACAAAATGTTGTTCATTTTGATTGGCCGTCAGTTTCAAAATAAGCTTTATAAAGAAGGGAAGAGAAAATTGTGAAACAGGCCATTTATGACATCTCAGAGGAGGATTAGAATACCGAACAAGAAAATAAATTCATTTGCTAGCATTTGTGGGCTTTCTGAAATAATGACATATTCCAATAACAAGGAAAATTTCGATATACTGACATATTCTGCATGTATTCTCAATGCCGGTCTATATTCTTAGATATTTAATGCATACACAGAGACAGACCGATAAATAGATTGTTTGTCTAAAACAGCAATATGCAGAATGGACACTACATCTAGCCCCATATCAAAATATGAAAATGAAAGAACCGTAAGATAGCAATGGAAATCGTTGACGATAGCAATGCAAAAGGTTTGTCATTATTTCTTTTTGTATTATTTTTTTTTCATCAAACTATTTTTCATAGCTATCATATAGTAAAATGTCGAAAAAACATTTACAGGAAATTGCAAACTTATTAAAATAAAAATCTTGGATATTCATTATAATGTTGATAGTATGAGTAAATGATATACCATAACTATGATCGTATCAATTGTAAAGTAAGGCTAAATATAGCATTATATCTAAAAAAAATGAAGACGGTTATTTTTCTTATCTTGCAGTTTAAAATAAGCATACAAACTTATTGGATGGAACAACATAAGTCGTCTATCGGGTGTTAAACTTATCGTAGAAAACACACTGCAAAAGGAAAAGTATATTCAATAATATTCCAAATAGTCTCTTAAAACATTGACCCGCACCAAAAAGCAAACGATTTCATAAATGTTGAAAAATTGAAAAGTCTTTCAATCGAACGCAGAAATAAATAAATAAATGTAGGAGGAAAAATTCTTTTTCCAAGCTTTGGGATTTGGCATCACATATATCCTTGCTGATGTATATATATGGATATATAAGTTTCCGGGTCAAATTTTTCAAATCAAACGGAACCTTCTGTTATATTGAACAAAGACCAAAATACCATAGGGCACGAAGAAAGAATCAGCAAATACTAGGAGGAGAAGGAATTCTGGTTTTTCTTCCGCTTAGCTTTCGTTAAATTATAGTTCCATAAGTTCAGATTTGTCTTGTATTTGTTCTGCGGTTCTGGATGACTTCATGTGGAAATATATTCCTTTTTTTTTCTTAGTTTAGTTGAGGTTGAAATGGATTTTGAAACAAGGGAACTGAGATGGAATTTGTATTGCAGATGCTTGAAGCAAAACGAATGTATGAAATCATATTTGTGCTGCCATTATTTAAAGATGTACTTCTTCACATAGACTTTTTAAAAGAAAAGAACAGTTTCATGGGGATTTTTCTGCTACTTTTTTCATATTACGATGAAAAATTTATATGGGCCTTCAGAATTTTTGAAGGAACTGCTTATGTCCAGTATTTAACTATTTCCATTTTCTATCTATTAATGATTCTCAAATTGAAACACAATTGATCTTAAATATGGTTTGTCTCTCATTGCGTCAATTCAAGCAATGACAAATCTTAAACGTGGATTGTAAAAATTAATGAATTATATATTTATATAACTTCAAATAATGATAGATATTTAGTATGACTTGCAAAAATTCATCAGCCATTTAATTATATAAGCACAAAGACAGATCTTCGACATGGTTCTTAAATTAATCTTTCAATGTTGAAATTTTAATTATAAAAAAGTTAGTTACATTTAATCAAACAAAAATCTAAAATCCTGTTTGTTCCTTTTACGAACGATAATTTTAAATAGAGCTTTAAAGTGACGAGATATTTAGGATAAATACTTTTATTTCTAAAATAAAAATAATTTTGTTATAGGTATTGTTTTTCCGAAACATGACTAATTCTTATTTTTGTAAATGCTTTCTTAAAATTAAGATTGTCATAGAACTATCAAGAATTTCCTTATTCGAGTGAGAATTCTCTGATTTAAATTAATCATTTAAAGATTTGCAAAAAAAAAAATCATTATTTGCATTCATTTTCAAATTTATAAAAAGAAAGACTTTTCAAAAGCACGAATTTTTCATTTATTTGTTTAAAATAAAATCGGCAATTTATTTTTTTAAATAAGCATATTTTTAAGAATGAAATCCAGAATTTATTTCATAAATAAAGTGTGAAATATTTGTATATATGTAATGTAAATGGAGATAAATTAGATGCACCTTTTGAGATAAATTAAAATGATCAAATATGCCTAAGAATATTATTACGTATATTCGACGTATATTTACAAATATTACTTAAATTCCATATGCGTAAATTCTTAGGTATATTCGATAATTTTAATTTATCACAAAAGTAAATTCTTATATTTCGTTTCTAAAAAGATAGCTAGTTTCCTTTTTAAAAGACGATATACAATAGTGAGCAATGAAAACATATCATCTACATTTCTTATGAATAATGTATTAAAAATATAAATTGAGGAAATAATACTATTGATAAGAAGGAATTCTTGATTGATTTGCAACAAATGAATGTATCATGGTTTTTAATTGTGCATTCATTATTTAAATTGGCGCGTGTGTATTTTCTGCACCTGTCAAATGCATGAAATGTGACAAAAGTAGTAAAAAAATTGTGTAACTATCAACAGAAAATCTATTCATGGGCAACCAACCACTGTATATGCTTTTAAAAAATAGTATTTTTAAAATTTAGAATCTTTTGAAAATCTAGTTAATATGAAGATGAGTAGACAAAAAAATATGCCGACAACAAATTTATAAAAAAATATTGGGAGTGGTTTAAATATTATTTAACAGAAAATAACTTGCAAAATAATTTAGCTTTATCAAGCATAAGACAAAAAATACAGATTCAAATGGCTTTGATTAACCAGATTATAATAATATTTCGAACAAAAAAAGATCCAATCACATAAAAGCCAATAATCGCTGTACCGGTGCTAATAATTTTCTGATTCAAATTTCGAAAGATATATCAAAAAAATTAATTTATGAATATTTCATATAAGACAGATTTTAAAAAAAATTATTATAGTTAAATTTTAATTTTTTTCTTTATCAGGACACCAATTTTCATTGTTCAAACGAAGAGTACAATTTAAATCTTTAGTATAATTAATTTTAAAATACGAAAAATAATAAAATTTTAGTTAAATATTAAGGATGAAAAAAATATACATCAAAAAACAATTTATCTTTCATTTAAAGTTATTTTGATATGATGATATACTTTTTATATTGAATTAATATTTGGAGACTGTTTAAAATTTTTTAAGATGTTCTGGTGTTTAGATAATATTTATCAGAATAAAATTGCAGAAATATCTAAATTTTCTTTAAGTTCAATTAAAAAAGAATATCAATTTTGAAATGTATATATAATTCAAAATCTTATAAGAACTTGATTTTAAAATTGCATGTTACATTTTTTTTCACATGTACTATCAAATACGATTAATAATTTAATTCTTCATTTTTTTCGTGTCTGAAACAATAGTTAATTTTACGAATTAAAATTACTAATTTGATGCTCTAAGTTTATAATAATGATAATTACCAATGAATTTTATAATCAATAGATCAATTGATTACATTGATAGACATTAATTCGATTTTTTAAAGTATCGATAAGCATTATTCTTTAGGGAACTAATCTAAAAGGAAAGTATGATTGAAAAAATAGATATTATTTTCTCAACATTCCCATATTCTTCTGTTAGACACAGAACGCCAATCAAAAAACCAAATTATCATCTAAAGTGAACTTGCCATTGCATTTTCTGTAATTTGATTAATCGTGCAAATAATCATGGCGATTGAAATCCAGTAAAACAGATTCATAGAAATATGAATCTATATTACTGTATCTGTATAGAAATTTGTAAAAACCATGTTTATATGATGGTGTAAACCAGGTATTAGGTTTGATCTTCTCCATTTGAATAGATTTGTGTTACTCGATTTGTATTTGTATGTTATTTTCATATCGACATGACATGCAAGTAGTGAGTGTAAGAGCCGTTTTCGTTTTCATTCTCGTCGTCTGACCACAAGTAAAAAAAATTGGAATATGCCAGAATATTATAATCCCGTCGATTCAAAACGAAAAATAAATCCTGCAGATCAAATGCTGCTCGTTATATTTCATCAAATATTTCTGCATTTTCACGCGGCAGAGTATTGAGAATGTACAAAGAAGTAATATATTTGAAATCATTATTGAAAATGAAAGGTGGTAGAGTATAAGCGAACATTGATGACATATTTAGAAGTTGCGATCTCTTAAGGGAAGTCAGCCATCTGACTCTCCGACCCGCCACGAAGGCACACGGATTTAAACCATAAAACTGAATGACCGGACCGCCGCAACAGCAACACTGGCGGGAACTGTGGTTGAGTCCTAAGTGTCATCACCGGCCACGGTACAACCCTCCCCGAAGTGAGTACGTCCCGTCATCGATGGGAGGAGTCAGATCCCCCACCTATTTCTGTACTCTCCAGGTTGGCGAGATCCAACCACCATGCCGGAAGCATCTCATCCTCATTCCGAGGTGCCTCACCCCGGGATTTGATCTCTTAAGGGAAACAAAAGTTGGCAAAACAGAACCAATCATTGGAGGTGGGGGGATAATTTTTTAGTATACAAAAGTCCATTTAAAAAAAATCCAGTATCAATTATTTTCAGTGCATAGATATTTACCTAATTATCAGAAATATGCATTTGAGAGATAATCAATTGATGATGCAGTTAAAAATAGACTTGAATCATACCATTCGATTTTAAAAAGGCATTATTCTAATTAATTTACATTAAACCATATTATAATTTAAAGTAATAGTCTCATTTTCCCTTTTTTTTAAATGAGCTTCTTACAGTGAACAACACTCAGTTTCATTGAATATTTCATCCCAAGACAGTTAATATTCATACTCTGAGATCCAATGTAAATTCAGCACTCCCTATTAAACCATTCTGTCTCGTTTGACATTAATGCATGCATTCATATTTCAGATGCATTTCATAACGGATTCATCTGTATAATGATACGCGTAATGTTATCTAATATCAGCTGTACAAAGACATACATCAAACCAACCAACGTGCATTTGTTGTAGACATAATAAAGTCGTAGTGCAAACTCCCGTTCGCATTACTCCTTGAATGCCGCACTGGAAGGATGTCCATACCAATAGACAACTCCCTGCCAGTGTGAATTTAATTCCGATACTGAAGTGAAATAATGGGCATCCATGGTCGGAGAGAATAAATAGGGCCGCTAGTGAACTTTCTCATTACTAACAGAGTTAATAGACATCAGAGACGTCTACAGTTCTCTCAGCTGCATTAAGGTCGTAGCTCTGTGAAGTAATAATAATTAGAGAAACACGTAATAACGTACAGGATATATGCATCTCCTGCTCAGTTTTGGGCCCCGGACATTGTTTGGCTAAATGGACACTTTCCATAATTTAGTTAAGTACTGGAATTTGAGATTGGATTTGGACAAGCTGTATCTAGATAAATGAATTTTGGGTCGAAACCGAAATAAATAGAGAACACTGGACATGGGAGGCGAAGAACGCAATTAAAGCAAAATAGCTGCCGTGAAATTGTTAGCTTGTCATCTCCTGGAACCTAATAAAGGGATTGTTCGATTAGCAAAATTATGCTGTTGCTATGGTAATGACGAGAGATGGGTAGTGTTTTACGAAAAGCAAGTAAATAAATAAATTATGATTAATTGATAAATTTCCATTTTAGCATTATAAAATATTATGATGCTGTAAAGATTTGCCGCTAACAGCTCATTTTCTCAAAAAATAATAATTCCTATAACTACCGATAAACTGTGATTAATAGTAATTTTAAATATATAATTAAGTGTATTTTCACTTATCGTATCATTTGACTTTTTAGAAAAGGGCAGTTATTTTAGTATTTTTTTTTCAAAATTTTAATTTTATAGTGAACATGGTTTATTCAGGAAGGAAAAATATTATAATGTAAAGTGAAATTTGCTCAATTTATAGAAGATAAATTTTTCCATAAATTTTCTTCTCTTCTAATCTTATATACTTAAAATATAAAAATTGACTTTATATTCAATAACATGATTCCAAGTATTAAAAAATATTATCTGTGTGATGCATAATCTTTGAGGTATTATCAGATCAAGTGAATTAATTTCAAGTGAAAATCATTATTGTACATAAGCATTACGAAAGATATGTCAATATTACGTTATGATTTTTAAGCTGAGTTTTTGTAAAATTGTGGCCCTAATCATTAAGAAATATGTCGAACATTTTCACAAAACAGTTTTTTACATCTAATAATAATATTTTTTGTGAGAAATTTAGTGAACTGTTTCCGGGAATGTTTGATTCATAATGCTAGTAATTCATACAGGGCCAATTTGAGGAGGATTCAATGGAGCTTACGAATAGTCCCGTGCTTCTGTTTCTGAAAGCTCTATGTCTCAGACTGATTTTGAAAAGGGAAATCATTCCCTTTTCTTTTAAATTCTAATATATTTACATTTGAATGCTATCACATGATCACATTTCCACCAATCAGTGGCAAGTTTGACTATTCCGAATCTTTCTATGCTTGCAGATAGTTGTCTCTTCTGATAATGACTACACAGTTCTAATCACATTCTAAAACGGCATTGTTTTTTTAATCGAAATATATCAGGAAAATGGAACCCATACACACATTATATATATATATATATATATATATATATATATATATATATATATATAGGATGGAAGCCTAGCTACCATCTGAGTTCCAAGGCGAAGGAAATAGTCAAGTTGTACATTTCATAATTTAATGGAAGATAAACAAACATAAAGACGGCACGACATAAAATTAAGAAGGAAAGAAGTAAAAAGTTAGAAGGGCGGTTGCTGCCCATTTACATCCTGTTAGAAATCCAGACATCGTAGAAATTCAGACATTCAGTTACGTCTACACAAACACCAAGTCCAATGTTTCACTTTCGCTCGCTCAAGCTCATGTCCGTGTGACGTCAGCTGATGGATAGAAGTTAGATGCAGTGCCACCTGGTGGTCCACGGAGCAAGGATACCACACACACACACACACACACACATATATATATATACAATGCAATCCTTATTATTTTAAATATACAAAATAAATAACATTCAAATACAAACTGAAGATGATCTTCTAAAATTCTGTAAAAGCCAATGTTCCTTTCTAAAGTTGATTTATTTAATGGAGGCAAAATAATCCATTGCAGATTCTGATTTCTAAGATCCCAATAATGCAAATATTAAAATGTTAATTATTTTTTTTATTTGTAACTAAATTTTGTTATTGCACTGAAAGGTATAGTGTTCTTATCATTTACCATCGCATCTACATTCAGATATTTCTCAAATACTAAAAAAAATTGCTTGAGATATAGCATTAATTAAGAACCATTTACTTCCTTAAACATGAAATATTATTAAGCAATATTAGATTCAAATCGGTATAAAAATTAAATAATATTGATGTTATTAACATACAATTAATATTCAATATTTAAAAAAATTACATATTGTAATATTCTAATAATTCGTGTTCCAAAATTTATTTCATAAGCTTAATGAGCTACTATCTTTGTTATATTATTTATTAACAATTATTTGTATCATTCAATTATTGTAATATAATTTAAAAAAACTATAAAGTAATTTAATTACTTATACAAATATTAATCTATTTTTTATTTCATAACTTAATTGCTTATAATTACGTGATTCTTTAAGTCCTTACTACAAAAATTTGTGCAATGTAAGGAATAGAAAAGGAAATAAATTTATAATTTGTTGCATCAGATTTATTTTTTAAATATTAACAAGACAACTTTATACCAGATTCCGATTTTGCTCGAACGAATCCTGGGATTATAATTTTATTTCATCAATGGCATATGCCAACAGACAAATAAATTGTCGCATAATTCAGCATCAATTTTCATTATCATAGAAAATTTTAAATATTTTGATACCTTGATATTAGGAATATCCTTTGCTCAACACGATGCATTTTAATTTTTATACAGTTTAATACAAAAATAAATTATATGAGATATTCGATATTACTTTATATAGAATTTAATGTAGCAGTTTTGTTAGTCGTAGTAGTTTGTTGTTTTATTAAATTATGTAGAAATAATTTAATAAAACCATCTTAAAAACCCTCATTAATTTATAATAATATGTAGAGAGTAAAATATATACTTTTAAATTATTATAAATTATCTCTCACATATTCAAAAGTATTTATAAAGACTAAATAGTTTTTTTGAAATGCAATGCGTAGTTTAATTCTAAGTGTGTTTACTTATACTCTAAAAATCATTTTAAAAAAGAAATGAAAGTCCTACAAAAATATATCGTTTTATTTGTGCATGCTATCCATATTTCATGTGTAACATTTAAAATAAATATTCGCCACAATATGGATCTCTATCTAGATAAATATTCCGACGTTCCTTTTAAAATATTTGCCTTTTCGAAATATTCATAAAATACAGAGGGCCAAACCTTAATATTTTTTTCATAGAAACCTTTCTGAAACTTCGTCATACATACAAAGACAAACTATACAGTGATTCCAAAGTCATCAAATTTTTCTATCGATTTATCTTTTTTGAAAAAGAGCCATAAATATCTACCATAATCCTGAAAGAAATATTTTACGACTCCGGTTAAGGCAAGACGTCGAGGCTAAAAGCACGTTCTTAGTAAGTGGGACAAAAAGTACAAATCCGGGACTCTAAAAACTTTTTTTTTCTTTCAGACACGAATTTTTTTGCTAAAATGTGGGGCGAATATGTTTCTTTTATTAGCTCATGTTGGAAGGCTTTTTCCTGTTGTTCTTGCATTATTCTGGACCCCGCCAGCAAATACACGGTAAAAATCTTACTCATTTCAAGTTGAGTGTTTCGCTAAAGCTGTTGTTGGTATTGAAGTGGAAGCTGTAAAATTAACTTTCAAGAATTTAGGCGGGAAAGAAGAGATTCCTGGGAAATTTTATTGTGTCTGGTTTATGTTTGTGCTTGTTTATTGGGGCTAATAAGTGCTCTATTTTCTTCTGATTGTTACCACTTTGCAGACTGTTTCCACAGATAAAACGAAGTAGAAAACATGAAATGAGAAGTTTTCTGTGTCTAGAGATCTAATCAAAGTAGAAAATTTGATTTCACTATTTATTTGATTGAATGAAATTCTAGAATAAATTTCAATACCAAAAGTTTTTTTTTTCATTTAGAGAAATTTTTTGAAGAAAGACTATATTTTTTCTTTACATATTCTTATTTCTCTTGATATATTTCAAGTTTATAAGGACGTAATTTTGTAAATGAATTTCACCAGCTGGAATTTTGAAATTCCATGCGGTTGCGTGTTCCCTATGTCAAAAACATATTTTAATATTTTAAAAACTTAAACATCAGACAATGGACCAATTTTAATTAAATTTTATTTACATATGAAAGGCACCATTTGACAAACAATTCGAAAAATTGATTTTAAGTTATCAAGATATTTTATAGTAAGGAGTTACATGCTAAGGCTCTAAAAATGCAATTAAAAGATGTCTCTAAATATATGTTTTTATTAGTAATATTCTTTAGATACCTGCTAGTTTACAGAAAATATTCATTGAATTTAATTTCATTTAAATCTCATATTCTTAAGCAATTTTCATGATTTTCTCAACAAAATATTGTAAGCATCAAATCGTGACAGAATTTAAAAGGCGTGTTTTTTTAAAATAGGATTACATCTATTTTGATTTTTATGATTATGAGCTTACCTAATGGTGTCAAGTCTCACAATATCATAGTGCCATTAAAGGTAATTTCAATTTCTGATACCTTATGAAAACTGCATAGTTAACAAGCATTCTTTCTTCCTCAATTTTCAAGAATAACGAAAATTTATCTATTAAATAAGAAACTACTTCGAATCCGTTACTGAAGATAATTGAAAATATTTTTAATGATACTACCAAAATGAAGGAAAAAATTGCACAACAAATAATTAATTATTTTTTAAAGGAAATTTTTAGACTGCGGGGAAATCTCTTTTCTGGTCAAAAATTCTGCTTAATTTTGAATTAATTATAAATTAAAAAAAAACATTTCAAGGTGTACATTCCTCCTTTAATAATATATAGACCAAATTTTGCTGCAGGTCAAAGGGTCTTTCCTATGGAGCGCCCACCCACGCGCGCCCGCATCTTTATAATCATTTTACTCCCATATGTGCAGAAAATAACTACTAAAAAGGTTAAACAAAGATAATAACACTTCGAAACATCAAAAGACAATAAAGAGCTTATATTTGAAATATTTGGAAAAAAACCCTTTATAAAACCCTTTACATCCAAAATATCTGTTGTAATAAGTTGTTGTTTGAGCCTTATTATTAACTCCATCTTTAAGGTAACGTGCAAAAAACTCAATTTTTACCAAACAGGACATTGATATTAAAGCGAATTTAGTAGGAGAAAAAAACTATCAATAAAGTTAAGCAAGAGTATTAACTTTTCGAATTTATATATATAATTTATATTTAACTGAAACGAGGTTTAAATAGGTTTAGAGACCAAAAACTCATTGCTCAACACCTCAAATAATTATTTTTTAAATTCCTCTCATTTCGAAAATGTTTACAATCTAAATTGAATGAGAGATTTCAAACATTGTTTCCAGTTTTAAACAGCTTATAAGATAGAACATGAGTGTGAATTTCAAAAGCTCTCTTCAGAATACTAGATTAGATTCAGAATACTAAAGAAAAAACAATTTTATTTCTGAACTATGTAAATGAACCTATTTCTCTTCTCTAAAATACCGTTTCCCATTATTAAATTCTCTCTCCATTTATATATACGTATGTATAAAAAAAAGAACAAATGCAGGTGTCATCAATCGGCATATAATAATCCAAACTTATTACTTCATCAATTTATGAACGGCGAAGAATTTTTCATTTATTATAAATACGTTCCTGGCGAACCGAATTGATTTTCCGGGAACGGACTCAATTCTCTCACATATTCCGAGATACCACACTCCATTTAAAATCCACTTCCAATAGTATCCAGGAAAGACAATAAATATCTTTCGGTTCATCGAATCATGCAGCATCCTTCGCCTGGGGCTTATGCAAAACATTTACTTTAAGTGAATATAATTTATTCCTTGGGGGGGGGGGGTTGAAGGAGATGATAAGAAATTCGAAGATTATTTATTATTTCTTATTCGACTCCGAAATGAATTTCGTTCCACATAGCTTGAACTGCATGGGAGAATGGACGGCAAACGCCTGTGGGCATCCCGTTCTCATTTCGTTCGAACCGATTCGGAAAAATGCAAATACAGCAGCTTTTCAATGCGATGAATAAACTGGGAAACCCTCTCTTTTGAAACGCAGAAAGGAAACTTATTCGGTTAAATTTTTGTTAGATCGCTTGTTTTTGTTTCATGGGAAGGAAATGGGAGCCTGTATAGGCTTACTGCCATTTTGTTTTGTTTCTAGAGGCATAGTAGATCGAGTATGTTTTTCCGAATATATAGCTTTGGAGAAGAAATAACAAAATAGGAGACGGTGTCTCTTTCTTTTATAAAGTTGTTATTGGCTTCTTTTTCAAAGTGCGTTATGAAGTTTACGTGTGTTGTTATGTATATAAGAGTATATATGTTGATAAAAAGAATATTTTCAGAGTTTCCTGCCGTAGATTTGTTTTTAGACGACCTAGTTGTGCCAAGTTTGCCAAGAAAAATTTATGTCGACATCTTGTTTAAAGGAATTTATGCTCTAAAGGAAAATGTCTATGGGCCCTCCAAGATAAATTTTACATAAGCAACGCAATAGCATTTATTTAGAATGAACTGGAATAGACAGGGAGAAACAAATTCTGTAAACTTGCAATAGAAGATAGGATAATTTGAATTCTGCAATGCATCTCGTAAAATTTTAAATTAAAGTTTTTTTTTCAGATGCAACAAAGCATTTTCTTAACATATGCAAAGTTTTAGTGATTTTGAAGATGCATTGCGTCGAAGCAGTAGTTTTACATAATAGAAATGAATGTGTGAAATGTAGTTTCTGTTTGACTTTTCTTAGGTTATGGAGTAAAGCTCATTATTTAATAATTTTGTGGCTAGAATAGTTAATAAATTTATCAACATATAAATAGCAATGTATTTAATTAAGATATTTCCTGAAGTGGAAAATTTATAGCAAAAATTTAAGACTTTTGCACTTTGATCATGAAAGTATAAAAATGGCGAATGTGTGAAATTGTTTCAGAAAATCGGTTCAGATTCAAAATTACTTCCAATGTTTGTTTTTAAAAAAATTGTAAAGGAATGTAAAGAGGGGGGGGGGATTGATTAATAAGGACGAAAAAGATGAAGCAAAATTGAAAATTGCAACGATGAATTTTAAGATCTGAGCATTCTATAATTATTTGAATGATGGGCATAATACAATAGCATATAAGATAAACAAGCAGTGAGACGTTTATTATATAACACTGTTTATTCTTTGATTCTAAAAATATGCGCCTTTGTGCATATGTCAGGAAGCGTTTATTACATTAAAAAAGGTGATGAGAGGAAATGTGAAAGGACGAGAAAAAAAAAGTTAATTCGCTGTTCCGGAAATCCCCTGCGCCTTTGCGCATGAGTCAGGAAGCGTTTATTTTTATCAAAAAGGTGGATGAAATATGAAAGAATAAGATGTTTACATTTAGCAATGGGTGGATTCAGATTTCTCCTCTTTCTGCTTGTCACCCTTTAATGAAGTACAATTGTCGAAAAAAGTAGTCTCGTAATACAGAAACGAGCATTAAGCAATTAATTTGAAGAGGCTTGATCAGAAAGGTAGTAAATTAAAACTAATATACGTCCTCAATGGCATATCTAATTCCAATGTTATTATTATTATTTGCTGTATTGGTTCTGGTGTGTGTTATTTTATATATAACAAATGTTAATAAATTTTATTAAGATAGTAAACTAGTACTTAAAGATTTTTATAAGAGATGTTTAGTTTAGTTTAGTTATATTAATGTCACGTTTTAAAGCAACACTAGGACTATTTTGAGACGGACTTCGTAAACTTGAACCGTGGTCAGATGACGAGGACTATACCTGAACTGGCACCCCCCCTCTCCACACCTCACCAGAGGGAGGACGTTTGGCCCAGACGTTTAACGTGCATCAGACCCGCTTACACGACGCTTCTTCTGTGGAATCGGGTCTAGAACCCGAAAACCTCCTGTTTCGAAGTCGAGACCTCACCACCAGGCCACCTCGGACCTTTAAAAGAGATGATTGAATGAACTTAAACCTTCTCAGAAACTTATTATTGCTGTATTGGTTCTGGTGGTAATATAATAAATTCAATGCATTCAAGATGCTTAAGCATCCTTTTATGCACTGATACATTTCCCTTATAACTTCAAAAACTACTTTAACGTATTGAGAAATACATTCAAAAAAAGTTTTTAATGTGCTTTCTTATAGTATAATTACAGCTCTCGGATGTAGGTTATTCTTTCAAATTTTATTTTGTAAACCAAAATTACAAAACAGAAATTGGTTCATTGATAACATTTATTTTCCATTTAATAGTAATCTGATAAAGAAATTAGTATAAATTCAAAATCATTTTTAAGACAGAATTTATTTAGCATTAACTGCCTTTGGGATCAAATGTTAAGCTGGAAATATTTAAGCTGGTTTATATTTAATTCTAGCTAAATCGCTTGGACGTAATTTCATGTTCGTGTTTCCGTCAGATTAACAGACATAAAAACGTGTTTTTTTAATAGTCAAACATATGCTTTGATTATTATATACATGAAATTTCTAAATGGATACCAGTTCCATGATAACATAGCTCTATGAAAAACGAATTACCTAATTTCTTTCTCTTCTGAATTTATCAATATTGTAAATCCATTGTTATTAGATTTATAAACATAATAAGGAGTGTTTTTATAAGTTATTATTATTATTATATTTTAGTAGTTTATTAATTTATTTTTATTAGTTTTGTAAACATAAAATCTCACAAATTCAAGGCCGTCTTTCAAGACCGCTTTTATTTTAAACTAGCCGCCTTTGGCGACCAGCCGGTTCGCCAATATTACCGCTCGCTACAATTTTCAATTAAATATTTTAAGTAACTGGTCTCTTAATAGATTCTCAAACAAAACAATTTTAATCTTCAAATTTTGATAGTCATACCAAACTTATACTGTTGTTTAGATCGTTTCGTTCAATTTACTCTATATATTTTGCTAATTTGTTGTCATTTCCGGTAAAACGTCAACTTTAATTTAAAGTGAAAATGATGAAATTGCTATTAATATAAAGATATTTTTTAATAATACCAAGCGTTTTATTTTATTTATCATCTTTATTGCTATTTATTTATTACTATTATTATTGAATATGAGTATTGCAAACAGAATATCTCGGTATTTAAGTCTTATGTGAACTACAAAATATTTTTGATAATTTATGTAATATCTCAAAGAATAATTCAACAAAAATTTCTCAGATTCAGCATAAAATGCAGTTTTTAGTTTTGCTTTCAAAAGGATTGAAATGAAATTAATAATAATATTTTGTTCCGTATTATAAATATATTTCAAAAATTATGAAATCTAAATTTAATGCAGAAAGGTATCATATTCCGAGAAATATTCTCTACACGCCAAATTTTAAATAAATGAATGAATGTTTCTATTTTCCACAATCAACTAAGACTTATTTATGAAGTTTTAAATGTTAAAAATTTAGAAAAACTCAATATTTTCATAATCTTAAGCCAATTAATCTTGACAAACCTGCGCGCTGATTGGCGTATTTTCTTTGAAACGATCGATGGAAAATCTAAAATTATCCTTTTTTTTTATTGAATAGTGATATTCAAATTTTCAGAAATCAGTCAGTTTAAGTGATCGATTTAGTTGATTGGAAATTAACTCTTTTTATTTAAAATATTAGTGTTTCAAGAACATTTTGTTATTCGTGATTTCCACAGCAGAAGCTTTATGTAAAATCAAAAATTCGTTATTTATTAGAGCATTTATTGAATTCAGTAAAATATAATCATTTTCTATTTAAATCATTTTAGTATATCTGTTGTGTTCGTGCGTCAACAAAAATAGAATGCAGACAAACTTATTATGAAACTAAATCTTATTACATTGTAGATAATATTATCAAATTTACATCAACTTATTTTCATTCAAAATTCTAGCATCGTTTTTAAACAACAAATTAAAAGTTCCAAAAATATCACTGTTGCCAATCTGAATTTCACAACTATTTACAAAATAAAATTTATAATTATTAAAACAATCGTTTGCTACTTTTAAATAAAATATTTACGATTTATGTCGCAACAGATCTGTGTCTTGCTAAAGGTTTACAAATTAGCTGTGTGGCCATGATTTGAATGGATATCTTGTTCATTTTAAACAAAACTTGCCTTAAAATAAAACTGATTAATTGGATTAATAATATAGAGAGTGTAAAAGATCATAAAATAATTTTTCTTGAATTTATTTTTTAGAAAAAAATAGTACTTCTTATTTGTTTCATTTCCTACAGACGATTTCATTTCCAAAAAGATTTAATTTATTTTTAATTGGAGCTTTAATCAATGTGATGGCAACACTTTGAAAAAAGCTATTTTTTTCCCAGGAATGCGAAACGTTTATTTTTATTTTGTACGAAAGAAATTGCTGAAAAATAGAGTTAAAATATTTATTTAAAAATTCATTAAAAACAGAAATTTAATTTTGATGTTGAAGAATTGGTAGCATTTAAAAGATAAATTTTTGATCTTTAACTTGATGTAAAAATCTTTTTTGTGCGGTAATATTTTCGGAAGTTATAGCAGAAACACGCCAAAATTTCGCTTAATTTTTAAATAAATACAATTCTAATTAAAAATTCGAAAAAATAACCCCCAGGTGCACATTCCCGGCCTCCAAGGTATACACGTGCCAAATTTGGTAGCTGTAGGTTGAATGGTCTGGCCTGTAGAGCGCCAACACACACACACACACACACACACACACACACATTGAGCTTTATTATAAGTATAGATTATATCCATTAACGACTTTATGAAATGCAAATAAAACAACATTATACTTCCAAAATACCTATTTATCATTATAATTTAAAACTATTGACACAAATAAGAAGTTTAATTATTTTTTTATATTATGATTATTTTTGTAAATTGTTGTAAAATTATATCGGACATAGTCTTTTTTTTTTACTTAATCACCATACATTAAGGAGTTTCTAGTACAAATTGATTTACTGATATAATAAATGCACTCTAAAAGCTTCCTGGTGAAAAATTGATCTCCAACTCGGTCTTTGTCAAATATTTGAGTAGGGGGACAAGATTTCTATTTCTTTATCAATTAAAATCCTCTTGAATTAAAAAAAATGATAGAATTATATCTGTCAGCTATATGATTAACTGTGTATCACAACCTCATTTCCATTATTCAGAAATCGCAAACATTTAGGGAGAGAGATGTAAATTTAAAATACGTATGATTATCTAACTCGAAGCCTTTTTCATATTTTCTCCATATTTTCAGAACAAATGAACAGAAGCAGTTGACGGATAAACGGCATTATTTCCGTTAGTTTTATTTCAATTGGTATCAAAATTTTTATGTATATTTGTTTAATGTTTACTACTGAGAAAAATTTAATAATTAATATTAAATTTGTAATAATATTTTTTTAAAAAAAGTTTTCAATGCTTTCATTTGTATTATGCAGTGACTGAACAATATCAACTCTCGAAGACACGCTTTCCTTATACTTTGTCGATTATGAGTATTAATATTCTCAATTAGTTAATAAACGCATAATAAGTAAAATACAGAAGAATAGATTTTAGTTAAATTTCGTTTTTTCCCATTAAGATGCATTTTATACAAATAGTTTGTAAAGGAATTTTAAAGATTGTTGTGCTTTAAAAGCTCAGAAATAAAAGACTTACATTGAAATTATCATTTATGAATAGTAAATAGATTCGATATTATAATTTTTTTTTTGTTCTCGATGTATAAACTATTTGTGTGCCAACAAGTATACCACAAGGTTTACAGATGTAAGTCAGTACGTAATTGTTAGTAGAATAAATTTGAAATATAAGGACGCAGGCACAAATGCAAAGAAAGAAGAAGGAAATATGAGGGGAAACAAGTAGATACACAAATAAAAGCTAAAATGAAACAAAATTGCTCACATAGTAACAGAAACATACAGTAGATGATATAAAGCAATGAAAGAAGCATGATCAAATAAAATATTCAAAATACAAATACAAAATTATATATGCAAATATATGTAGGCAAACACACTGAAGTAAAGTTTAAATAATACGGGGGAAAATACTATTAATATATAAGTACAAAAGGAAATGAAAGATGATTTACTCTGTACAAAGGCAAATAAATGAAGAGGATTGTTCTTTAGAAGGCAGATATTACAAAAGTACAACCACAATTTTCAACATTCATAAAAGCTATCTAATATTAAAAATGCGAGGATGCGCAATGGGTTTCAGAGGCTTGAACATTTATTTTCTAGATAAGAAAATGGAAGAAATTTCCAAAGTGCCTTTGGCTAACCTTCAAATGACCTTAAAAGACACTATAATGAAACTTGAGTTTTTTCCACTGAAAAAAAAATCGATTTACTTTGATATATTTCTAAAGCCCCTGGGTCTCGAAGACCTAATGTGCGTCCTTACGAATTAATAGAATGAGTGTCTTTAAAAAATGATAATCGCCATTTAATATTAAGAAATATAATAGTCAACTTCTCATATTTCACAAACTCTGTTTCTATAATTAGTACTTAAGTAGTATTATCTTTTAAAAGATGGTACTAACAAGAAGTAAAGAATTTCGAATATTAGAGAATAATTCGGGAAATTTAAATTAACGTCGGTGTAAATATTGCTAAGAACGAGCAACAAGCAATTAACCTAAGAAGGAAAACAATTTTTAAACACCTTTCAATCTCGATAACGAGCATAAAGAATAGTTAATTTAAAGGATATTAAAAAAAATCTCTATGAGTCTGTATAATATTTTATTTCTGAAATTTCAATCAATTAATCGTGTATCGCCATTAAACAGTTCCCATTCAGATTAGCTCAAACTTTCTTTAATATTCGTATTATTTCTGAAAAAGCTATATATTTTTTCTTTATTAAAGAAAAAACAAGGGAGTAAAATCTCGTGGAGATATATAATATTCAGCTCCCATTTAAAAATCAATTTTCTCAACATATTTTATTGTCTTATTGAATTTTTTGAGATTATTTCGGGACAAAATTACTTCATCAATATCATCTTTAAAAATAGTTTACTGTTATTAGATACCTACCATTTCAATAAAAAATAATTACCAAAGGTATTTTCATAGTCTATGTTCAATAATCTAAGTTTTGATTATTTTCTCGTATACGAAGCACACAAAGTATATTATATTTAAAATAAAAGTATTAAAAAAGTTGATTCACAAGATTTCTTTGAATTCCCACATTTCAGAATTACATAAATTATGATAACTCATAAACGTTTGAGCTAGATATATGAAATTAGGTATAAGGACTTAATATATTCTATGAAATTTTGTAAGATATTCATTGAGATGAAGTTTGTTCGGCAGCTGCAGTACAGTTGAAACAATAAATACAAAACATAAAGAGTTAGGTAAATAAAATTTGATAAACATGTTTGGCATTTACAGTGACATATACCGTGACAATTTGAGTATCAAATCTGTCCGAGGTGTGACTGATTGCCTGTCTATACTTTCACTATAATTTAAAACGCAAAGCTTAAATAAATGAAATTTGGTATATGAATTTGTGACTATAACTGATGTTTTAAGTAAAAGTTTTTGTTTCAATCGATCTCAAAAAGCCACCAAAATATTTTTTTTTCATTTTATAATACTTGTGCATTGACCACTTGTTAGTGATTAATCGGAAAAAAATCCAAAGATCGCAAATTAGATTCTGTTAAAATATTAGATTTACGCCAGAAAAACTGATCCCTCTTACCTGTTGCTCATTAAATGCAGTAAATACACATGCACCGATTTTTTTAGTGTACTGCGAACCACACTACTATCATATTGAAAATAAAATCAGAGTATTTGTAGCGATTATGGTCTTGCCTAATGTCCACACTTTAATTCGCAGGGAAAGGATATGGTAGATTTATTAGAAAATATACTGGAAAAGTGTAGAGAAGCCTCTCCCGTTGGTTGCATATAATGTTCCTGGTTTATTTGGTCTAAGTATTGGGTTGTTCGGAAAATAAATTCGTTTTTTTTTTGTTTTTTTTTTTTTTCCCTTTTGGAAATGAAAGACAGTTTTGGTATAATAAACAAATACTTTATTAAATTATATATTGGCCGTTCTGGTCCAACACCTTTTGCCATCTTTCTGGTAGTAGCATAATTCCACGCTCATAAAAGTTTTGGTCTTTGCTGCCAAAAGACGGATCGAGGTGGTTTTTGACCTCCTCATTTCAGGTGAAGGCTTTATCGTCTAAAAAATTTAGCGAACCAGTTCTGGCACTGGCGTACTGTCAACACATCTTCTTCATACACATCGGTCCATTTCTTTCTGGCTTGAACAGCATTTTTACCCTTTCTGTAGTAAAACAGTAAGATATGTCGAAAATGCTGCTTATCGCTCTTCATATTTAAAAGGGCACCAACCAAAAACTACTGCGTAGAATTAATTGGAATTTTTCACACACAAGCCTTGCTATATGTGCTCTCAAAGCATATAAAAATAATACGGCTTAAATGCGAAGTTGGGTGCAAAAAAATACAATTAAATCCTCTGTCGGGAAAAAACGAAATTACTTCCCGAACAACCCAATAGATAGCGAAAGAGATATTAAATAATATAACATTTAAAATTGATAATTAAAATTAGATAAAAATAGAATTTTATTTTTACATCCTATATTTTTTTGATGTTCTATGGAGCAAATCACTTGCTTTTAATTCCAGAATTTTTGTAAATATGGCTTTTCAGATCACAGCCACAATTTATAAAAAGTATATTTGCTGTAATCGAAGTAAATATCATGGTATACTGATAATGAGATTTGAAAATAAAAGGGTGAATAAAGACAATACTCCTTGTTAATTATTATGTTTCAATATAATAAAAAAAAAGTTGAGACAAATAATTTGAAACTGTATCTCAATTTCAAACGTGTTTATGAAAATCAAATTTAATTCACGAGTTATTTCGTAGGATGTAAACAAATCACAAAGATTCTAATTTCGAAATTTTGAACATATGCTTTCCTAATAAAGAATAAAATAATAAAAATTACATTTGAAATTGCAATTGATCTTTCTATTTTCTACTTTCTGATAGTACAGCTTCTATACATAACATTAAGTCAACTAACCAGTTGAATGAGCACAAGATGGAAGGAAGAAAAAAAAAGTTAAAAGAAAGAGATGGCAAAAAATACAGGGATCTCCAGAGAGAATCCAATGGGTGTCAAATCCTATACGACTGCATTCAATTTTTTGTGAAGTAATAACTAAATGGAGGGGACAAGAATACCTAAACAAATGATGACTATAGGTTGAACTTACAGGGAAATAAGATTATTAACTGAAAAGGAAGAAATTGATAAATTACATTGTGAGCATCTGTATGGCATGTATAAGCATAAAAACAAATATTGTAGAGTCAGAAATCTGTAGCTTCAGTTTGGATCATGTGTTTTTGATTTCCTTCGTGAGAACTGCACTTTTGAGGGACTTTTGAGCACTTTTGAATGAATAATTTAATTGATTTGGCAAGTGGCATTTTGGTCTCAGTTAATGTGAAGAGTTCTTGGTATTTATGAATATGATTTACTATGGACAGTATTTTGCAGCGTGAAAGAGTATTCGATGCAACTCTCCTGTACCATTCTTCCTCGAAGCTTGTTTCTGGCTTTCTCATGTGCCATGAAAGAGTCAGTCAGCTTCTCTATAGTATAACGTAAAAATTATGGTATCACTTCTACAGCATAGCATTGCTACGATAATATTTAAAAATATTAAACACCTTTCGATGCTGTCATATTTTAATTCAGTATTTGTAACTGATTACGCAAATAAATTAACATTGTTATTTGCAATCAATTTAATGTTTCAATAGTTACATTGAATTTTAAGAATAAAGATAATGCTTTTGTTTTATAACACATTTAGCCAGTTATGATAATTTCTATGTCTTTGATTCTTAGTAATGTAAAAATTAAAATGTAGCAAGTCGGGAATGTAAAAATTAAATTTGCATTACTTTAAACGCACTAATAGATGCAGTTTGCTGATACATTTATAAAATACTGCAGATGAAGAAGAATTAAATCTTATTAATTTTTGTTTTAATATGGAATAAAACAAGAAACTTCTGTTTTCAAAAATTTCCAAACATATACTTTAGTAATATATAGAAAAATCGTCAATGCTTACTCACATAATGCAATCAGTCTTTTTATAACACAATATTCTGCCGATACAGCTTTCCTATATAGGACGTCGAAATTGAAATAATTCTTCTATAAAACACTCTTCCGACTATTTAATCTCGATATAACTGTAAAAAAATATAAGAACATCTTGTGTAACAGATTTTTCTTCTATATCGTTTTAACTCCGTTCTATAGGAGAGTTTTTTATTTAACACGAATTCGATATAATCGAATCTTGTTAAATCGAATCCCTGGAAAAATTAATCGAATAATAACAGTAGAAGAACATATCTCTTAACAAGTAAAACCATTGCCTCCATTTTCCGAATTTTTCAACAGAAAGAAAAAAAATTGAAATTTTTGCAACCAGTGGCAAATGTTTCTGATTTATTTTTCATATCCCCTGAGAAAATGCAATTTGATGTTCGTATTAGAATGTGGAAAAATAGAAATACTTTTTACTGGCTATGAAAATTTTAGTTTTCTTAGATCTTGCAAAACTTCCAGAATAGAAGAAAGAACATCGCTTTTGAGTGATGTGGTGATAGCACAAGCCGCATTCACAAGGCAAGTAATTTTTCCTTTTGCTAAAGTGGAAAAAAAAAAAAAAAAAAAAAACCGATAGATGAAACGAAAACAATATCGATGGATTTTAAAATTGAGTATCATTTAATTATTCTTTATAGTTTTTAATGATCTAAACATCTAGTCTATTATTTGTTTGTAGTCTCTGTTATTCTTAATAGTTTAAAGAATGTTTGTAGTCTCTGTTATTCTTAATAGTTTAAAGAATGACATTAAACAATAGCATCTATGATAAGATCTACCAACTCCCTATAATGCATAATAACTAAACAAGAAGAATGAATAAGTAAACTAGATAAGAAGCTTCCTTTCATCACTACGTCATCGACACACTCCCTTATTTAGCACCAGCACACACCAATCAAAATTCGATTACCAGCCTCATATGCTTCTTTACTCCACTGGTCCTCTGAAATGGTTCCAAGTGTCTTTCTATCGACTGTTACTGCCCTGTGACTTTCTTATTTGCTCCTTTCTTCTCACGCACCACATTCGGCAAAATAAACAATAACATCATTACCATTCGGTTCTACCGAAAGGAAAAGATAATAAAAAAGAAAAGAAGAAAAAAAAATGTGGATGGACGAGTGGAAATATTCATATTTCGATTTCGTGCTTTCCGCGGGCATGCCGCAGGGTGGAGAAGGAACTGTTTCCCCTTTCATTGTTTGAGGTCATTATCTGTGGGGATAGAGATCGGAACATTTGAAATATGGAGACGGTGCCGATGCCAATATGTTCTCCGAAAGAACCTTGTTAGGGCGTGTGTTCCAATTGTCTTCTCTGTCTTCGCCTCGTCTGACATCGATTGGATTTGGGTAAGGAATGTTTGCGTTTCGCCAGTTATGAATACATTTTTTTTTACAAGGGTTAACAGTGTTTAATGAAATGCCTACCCCGGAAAGTCATTGTCACTTCTATTCTTATCTGGAATATTAGTTGTTTAAACAAGCATGCGCGTGATTAAACAATCGTGTTCTAAATTATTTCATTTCTTAAAACTTTCTTGTATATACAAAGTACACAATGAGAAAATATTGTAGTAATAAAAAAAAAATTGAAATTTTGGTGAATCTCTATGTTTTGGACCCCTTCATGAGTCTGTTAAACACTTTTAGGGCATCATGTCTGTCCACCAATTCTTTATATATTTTTTCTTCTTTTGTATTTTTTTTATTTCCTCTTAACAATTCTAGTTTAATGTGAGATGAATTTTGTAAATGTGTTATTTTTGTTTCGAAAATCTTACCATCGTGACTGAACTGCATGTCATGACTATTTGTTTCTTATTAGTAACATGCTGTATAAAATCACTGCCATATATCTTTATCTGGTATCTCATAAGCGGCTCAGAACGGCGGATTTAACTTTTGTTAGTCCAATGTAAAAAATTTTCTGTAGTTTTTGTCAATTAATATTAGGTATTGGACAGTTTGGTTTGGTTTGGTTATATTAACGTCCCGTATTGAAGCAACACTAGGGCTATTTTGGGACGGACCTCGTAATTTTGAACCACGGTCAGATGACGAGGATGGCACCTGAGCTGGCACCCCCCTCTTCACACCACACCACACCAAACCAGCGGGAGGACGTTTGGTTATGAAGGATTTAACGTGCAACTGACCCCCTTACACGATGGTTCTTCGGTGGAATCGGGTCACGAACCTGAAACCCTCCGGTTCCGAAGCCAAGACCTTACCACCAGGCCACCGCGACCCTAGGTATTGGACAGATAAAGTGGCGATCAGAGCTAGTTGAGGAGCTTCCGATGTGTCTCCCACTTTATATAGCATATACAGTTGAATTAACCAAAACGTTATTTTGCCATAGGCATGAAGAGACGTTATATTTATCTATCGGTGAATACTACACATTAAACGTTTTAAACTAGACGAATAGAGTATCGTATTTGGCTATTAAATTATTTTTTAGAACTTTATCAAATATTGAAAGAAATCCATTCACACGAAGTATATCTATCTGAGAACAGAGTAAAAAAAAAAAAGTCTTCAAAACATTGAAAACTAGATTGCTAAAATTTAGTAAGCAATTTAATCGTCTAAAATGTATATTGATATTAAATTTTGAACAACTTCAATCCTAGAGTTGTCTATCTAACAGTCACTATATTTCAATGCATATAAATGAGGTAACTCAAAAATTCAGTACTTTAGGCACGCAATCACTAGATGAATAAAATTCATACGTGATCTTCTTAAAAAATTGTAGTTTTGTTTAAAATTCTGGTTTAAATGAATTTCCATGAAAGAGTCAAATTTTTCTCTATGAAATTCACACATGCGGAAAAATAAAAATCTGAGTATTCATGGTGCGCATAGTATAGCTCTAAAACTGTTACATAGACTGAAAAAGAAATTACATTTATTAGGGAATATTCGAGAAGGTTTTGAAAAGACTGTTCTGCTATTTGGTTATACTCAATTCAATAATTTAATTTTTCGCAACAGTTGCATTTATATCTCGCTTACTTTTTTTATATTCTTTTCTATTACTCATTTCAGCCTACTTAATCTAAGTGATTAAGCAGATGGATTTCATTTAGAACAAAAAATTATGAAATAATAAAAACTTTAGAGACTACAGAGTGAAAAAAAATGTATTATGTTTATTTTAATTTAATTATAAGTACGCTTCATTTTATATTAACGTTTAATTTGGGACATATTTCAGTGCGGATATTACCATGTTGAATCAGGATCAGATGACGAGGATGACACCATAGCCGACACTAGCCTCTTCAATCTTCCGCGTAACAATAAGACAGCTTGCCTTGAAGCATTTAATGTTCATCAGACCTCCTTACATGACATCTATCTTTGGTGGAATCAAGTTTCAAATGTAGAATACTGTAGTCCCGATTTTGAGACTTAGCACTAGGGAGCGGTAGCCTATTCTCTTTTAGAAAAGAAAAGTGAAGCTTGCACATACTCAGAAAAAACAAATCTTTTTTTAAATTTTTTTTCATTGTTTCGAAAAGAAATATTTCATCCGAAAATACGTGTTTAAAAATAATTAACGCTTTAAAAAAATAACATAAAACCATGTAATTTAAATGTAGGAAAATAAAAAATAAAAGATATAGCACCCCCTTTTCCCTTTTTTTAAGTATTATTTAATCTTTTTTATATAATTATTATCAACAATCTTTACTTTCTACAAAATCTTTATACTGCATATAGTATGAAAGAAAAAAGTAAAAACGTTTTTCAGCATTTCATAATTTTTAAGTCAAAATAAATAAATTAAATAAAAGAAATAATACGGAACAAATCATAAAAAATATAAAAAAGCACTGATAGTAAATTTTAAAAAAATAACAGATTGAATTTCATTGTCTCAAACAATTCTTTTATTGAAATTTTTTTAGCATTTTTAACAAGATTTTTATTTTTGTATTTAAAAAATAATGAGACGTCTGCCTCTAATAAGCATTATATTAGCTCAAGCTTTCAACAAAAGAAATTTAATTTTTTATTACAACTCATTTTTAATTGTATATTGAAAAATATAAAAAAATATTTTTGCTACAATAAGAAGAAAAGTAGAGTATTTTTGTCGTTCATAAGATAAAAAATAAGCTTAAAAGAAATAAATAAATAGATCATGAATTTTTGTATTATGTGCTCTTTTGATCGTCCGTTCTCATAATTTCTAAACATATTACCTCAGAATGGCTTTCAAATATTAAAATCTCTAGATGCTTTAAAAATCAGCAGTCCGACAAATCATTGGTCGTACTAAATTTGAGCAAAATATCTTATGCATAGCTTCATCCTCATGATTTCCTCAATTAAGCATTCTTAAGTATCCAATTGTCATATAGATCAAAATTGCGCCATTTCAATGGTATTATACTTCTTATAGTAGTAGCTATAGTGGTTTCTAATGACACTTGTCATAGACAAGCCCACTTCTCTTTAGAAGTGAGTAATTTTAAGCCAAGGGTGGGTTTTAAATTTTTACAGTAGCGCCATCTAGGGTAATGATAACGATAATACGCTATGAATAATCGTATCTGCAGTATATTTAATTTCTGATGTGATTTTTCCAAAAAATTGTCAGATTATTTTTAAAATCTTATTGTTGAATAATCATATATCTTTATTTTATAAGTTCTCAAATAATTTCTCTAATGATTGTCAGTGATTTTTTAAATTTTCAATATCTTTATGTTATGGAAAAAAAATTATTATTGAGAAAAAGAAAATAGTTAAAGAATATGAATTTGAAATTTTAAGGAATAATTAAAATATCTCGAAATATCAGGCTAATATAAGTTTCTTTGTTCATCTTTTTTTATTCTTTGTAGAATATATCATAATATTATTCTAGTGCTTTAAATCTGATTTTGCTTTGTATGAAACCATAATTTCATTTCTAACAGATTTAGAAAATTTTATACCTTTATTTTCTTCCTAGAATATTAATTTATGTCTTATAATAATTATGTCTTATATCATCTATATGTTTTATATAAATTAAATCTTATGTCTTATATAAATTAAACATGTTTAAAGACATTACTTATAATAGCTCTCAATATAAGATAATAAATTAATTGCATTCAATTTGAAGAAGAATTTTATAACAAAGTTTGTTATTTATGTAATAAAATAAAAAAATTAACACAAATTCCATTATTAAAAATAACATAGCAACAACATTCAAATTATAATTATTAATATTTACTCATAACATTACTAACTAGCATTGGCAACCAGCTGCACTCCGGGATTAAAGGGCCGCTAAGGATTTTAATTAAATATTTTGTATAACTTTGTCTAAAAGGCTTCCAAGATAAAGTATTTTTATATTTCAAATTTCTATAGATATGTAACCTATGATATTGTAGAAGATTTTATTCATTGCGCTTTGCATTTCCCTGATTTTGTCTAGATATTTATACATGCAATAAACCCCCCCCCAAAAAAAAATCAATGCTTAAAAATGAGCGCATTTTAAAATTTTTCTCCATTACTTTATTTCATAATCAAATCTTACAAAAAATGCAACAAAATTTCAGATTTTTATTAATATTTATACTGAATTTCCTATACAGAAACTTACTAAACATCGGAAAATAAGTCGAATCTTCATATCTTCACCAGTAACAATGGTTAAAAATAATGGTAAAATAATAGTAGAAACATTGAGAAAGATTTGAGTTTTATGTCAACAATAAAATATATTACTGCAAATTATATTAAGTTTTTCAAAAATATAAGAAATATATCATAAAAACATAATGTTTTAAATTTTAAAATGTTGTAGAAATAATTCTAGTAGTGTAATATTTTCGGATGTTATTGCGGAAAACACTCAAAATTTTAACGCTTGTATTTTAATTAAAATTATTCTAATTAAATTTTTAAAAAAATATATCCAAAGAAAAATTTCATCTCTTCATCTTAAGTATAGATGCACCAAGTTTAGTAACTTTAGATCAAACGGTTTGACTTACAGAGTACCAACAATCAGACCCCTCATATACATACATGCATTCATCTTTATTATTAGTATAGATTGAAATAATTAATAAATTTAAGTTTACAAATTAATTTAAACTAAAATAAATACAAGTAAGCAAATGAAGCTTATTTTATCATTTAAAAACTTTCAATAAAAAATATCGTCACAAATAATATTTCCTTTGCATTTTATAACACAGTTAAAGTGTGGAATAAATTATTTCACGCTAACAGTGTAAATATTGACTGAGAAAATAAAAACCTAATGAACTTGTTTTAGCTACTTTAACATTTTCCATAATAATGAAACAAAACTCGTTATTATGCAAAATGACACCCATGAAACCGATTTCTTAATTAAAAACTATTAGTTCCGCGAATGCGTTTATGAGTTACGGTATTATTATGAAAATCCCAAGAGAATAATAAACTTCTCATTGCTTAATATTATAAAATTTATTCTAGCTAATAAAACAAAAACTTCCAGAACAGTTAAATAAAATATTTTTCTTATGTTTATGCCTTTATTTACATTTAATCAAAAGTTGCTTCTTCGAAATATATATTTACACATGCAAATATTTTAGTAAACTAGTACGGCTTATATTTTCAAATAAAATTAAATTCTGTGCTTTTCTCTGGAGGAATATAGGATAACTTATTTGGGTATACAAAAATATATCTAGATACGATTAAATTTTCGGTTATCTTACTTTTCATTAAAAAAAAGAAAGAAAGAAACTGAATATTATTAACTTCTCATGCTTTAGTTTTGACTAGCTGGTATTAATTAATTAATTTGATCAACATAGTATTTTGAAGTAACAAATGAATTACGTAGTGATTGAAATCCTAATTTTGAACAGTGATCAGATTATGAAGAAGGGATCCCCCCCCTTTTTTTAATTTTCAAGTTTTAATTAGAAGGATGTACAAAGATGATGTTATATTATTAGATATTATATTCTATAATTAGAAAATTACTATGCCATATCAGCATACTCAATAAATAAAATAATTTCATTATCAAATTGTACATGGGCAGAATGATCATTTTAAGCGTTCCAACGTCCAATTATTTTGATATAGCATTTTCATATCTCAAAAATAATTTTGGAAGAGAATAAGTTGAGATTTTTTTTGGAACTTCTAGTTTTTTTAATCACATTTCTAATATCATAAAAAATATTTTAACTGTGGCATTTTCAGAACGTGTACATATTTACGAATTGAAATAATTTATGATTAATTCATCAACTATAGATTTGCAGAGTATTACATTCTCTTTTATAATATTTTTTGTCTTAAAGCAACTAATAATTTTTTTTTGTATTTAACTATATCAAAAAGTTTATTCGACCATATCAAACTGTTAAAGCACCAAAATAATATATTTGTTTGCTTTACTCTGGAATAATATACATTTAACAATTCTGATTTAGAATAAGCTTCACTATTCCACCTCCCTAAATTGCTTCATTGTGCTTTATCGAAGGGGAAAAAAACTTGTGTACCAAAAAAAGGGGGAAAAGTCAACAATATAACTATTAATATGCAAATTAAATTAATTAGGAGATGTTTGTTAAGGAATTTATGGTAATAGAATCGGAAACAGAACAAAGAAATGTCTCTTTAAAAAGCAAATTTTTTAAAAAAACTACAATACAAGAATCTGTATATCCTATTTTTTCGAAACACTTTTGTTACCTCCTGATGTTTCCGCGTTTTATTCCCCCTTTCGTTTTCCAGCAAAGTTTCTTCTTTAAAACTGCACATAAGGGAGCCCGTTTGTATCCTTTTTTTCTCCGTATTGTTTAGAACGAAAAAAAAAATACACTGTAAAGGAAAAAAAATCTTCAAATTGAAAAGTTCTTCTCGACTTACTAAAGGTTCAGCAATGGCTTTACGACAGTTTTCTGTTTTGTTTGTGTATATCAATAGTTTATAAAGACGGCATCTAGAAGCAGTTACATTCCTGTGTGGGTTTATGGCAGTTGAAATGCCTTGAATTCACCTTTTTAGCTTTTGGAATTCTTTCCCAGAATATATTAAATCGTAAACAGGAGACAAATGAAAAACGTTTGATTTCTTTTTTTTGTCGTTTGTTTGCTTTAAAGTCTTACATTTCCGATTGTTTTTTATATAAAATAGTTCAAGAAAACATAAACTTTTTGTAATATCTTAAAATTGTATTTTTCATTTTCATATTTTTTCTGAAATGTGCAATGGATGCATATAAAATTCAAATTTGGAGTGAATTATTCTGGGCATAACTTCAAAAACTGAAGTTATAAATAGTCTCAAGAATTTTACCTTTTCAATATAGACAAAAAAAATAGTTTTGGAACTGCTTTTTTTACCATTTCAGTAAGAAAGACATTGATATTTCACTTAGAAACTTGAGGAATAAGATCTATTATACATAAGAAATTTTTTTAAGTTAGGAACAAGTTTAAAACATTTCAAAATTGAATACATCTCTACTTTGCATATACGAATCTGAACGCTCACAGTTAATACTACTGGAAACAATCAGTAAACCCATTTTTTGTTTGGATAAGAATCTGTGAAATTTAGAATTATATTATAATTATTATTATAACAGCTGAAAGTCGTATTAATTTACACAGCATTTAAATTTCTATTAAAATTTCCCATCATTTTATATTTTAGGATACATATGTCTAATTATATTTTATTATAGGGATATATGTAATAGAGTTGCTGTCTTCTGTTTGGGTTATCTAGTGATAGTTAATCTTGTATAACTTTTTGATATGTAGCGAAGAATTATATTACTATGCCAAAATGAGTAATAAATAAGATGTGACATATGAAATATTTGGAGTCAATGACTATTCGTTCAACTATACCATCTTGTAAAGCATTTATGATTTTACTATAGTAAAACATATTATATAGTACATTTTTATATATATAGTAAAACGAAGTAAGTGTGCGTGCGTGCGTGCGTGTGTGTCGATTGAATACTCGTGTTGACCTTGGATAAGGGCACCGATCGGATCATTTTCACTTGACACGTGGAACTGATGGCGCATCATTTTTACAAAGCTTCAACAGTGGAATGGGATCAAGAAACACTTTAGAATGACCCCGACACAGGCCGAAGAAGACAAAAATTTAGGACATTAATTTGGATTAAATTAGATATTAAAATATCATTATATATAATATAAAATGATATATAGTAGTTTATATATAGTAAAAAATACTTTATAGTAAAGCAATTAGATCATATAGTAAAAATTATTATCAAATTTATATAATTATTTTTTTATTATTTGTTTAATAAGACAAATTTCAACTGCTTTGGCAGCAATCAATTGCTTTAACATATTGATAGATAATGTTTACCATTGATACCACTTCTTAATAATCAAAATATTCCATACAAAGGAAAATGTGATTAAATATATGTTAAATTGATGACAGTAAATATCTAGGACCTGGAATAGTGACCAAAAAAGTCTCTTTTTTCCCAAAATATCCAAAAATAATATCTACGAACACTGAATCACCCGCTTGTTTTTTCTTGTATTTGAAAAATTACATTTATTAAAAATTACATTTATTAAACATGTTAATTATTCAATACGATGAAAGAATAAAAGAAATAAGTAGATAGGCAAAATTATTGCTCTCTTAATATACCTAAATGAATCAAATTCTCAAAATTTGGGACTAGATAGAAGGAAATTTATGGGATTATTGTAATTTCTCTCATACTTACAGAAATACTAGTGTAACGACCAGGTGGGAAAGAGGAGTGTATTTAATGCACAAGGTGCCAGTCTTATCGAGAGCCATCAAAACAAAATATTATTACTTTTATATTATTTTTTAAAATAAAATCTGAAGAAGTGAAAAAGTAATGTCCTGCCCGATGCACCAATTACCCTCGCTATGCCACTAAGTTGCATTCTTCGCTTAATTTTGAATGTGCAAAAATAATCGAAAACAATGCTGTTTGATATTGTCCTTGTCAATGTATAATGAAATCGAATCCAGATTCGAAATTCGCAAGTGCGCGCGCACCCACACTCCTAGTAGCAAAAACAACTAGAAATGTGTATCAATATCAAATCCATAAGTATCTTTATTATAATCGAATACACATGAAGGGATAGCAAGATAGTTTTCTTACTGATAGTTTTTGTCTGAACGTTGAAGTAAATCAACAAATTTAATGTATATAGCATTTTACAAATATTTCTTATTTTTTTCTGTTTCGTTTTTTTTCAGATATCGTTATCAAATTTATACATTCATTTAGGTATACAGACGTAATTACAAAAATGATTTTATCTCAACTGAGCGAAATCTTGCAAATTCTGTTCATTGTACACAACTACTTGAGCAAAAATCGGATTGCCCACTCGGGGAATTAATTTTATTTGGGGATATATCTAAGAAAAGCTAAAAAAATGACGAAAGAAAGAACGTTTATTCTGAAATGGACACTCTTGGCCCTGGACCTTAGGGGAATCACCACTGATAAGGTTATTCTATATTGAGTGTACGAATGAGTGAATTGAGTTGGTCTTACTAATAAGTGCTTCAAATGCTGAAAAATAATCAAGAAATTAAATATGCTCGATAAATAGCATTGTTAGAGTTTGTCGCAATCTAAAGTATGAAGATTCACCAAAATTTCGGAATCGAATTTTCGGATGATGAGAGATTTTTCTTCATACACCCTTATCTATACTTATAATAAAGTTCAATCTGTGTATGTGTGTGTGTGTGTGTGTGTGTGTGTGTGTGTGTGTGTGTGTGTGTGTTGGCGCTCTACAGAGCAGAACATTCAACCAACAGCTACCAAATTTGGCATGTGTATACCTAGGAGGACGGGAATGTGAACCTAGGGGTTATATTTTCGAATTTTTAATTAGAATTTTATTTATTTAAAAATTAAGCGAAATATTGGCGTGTTTCTGCTATAACTTCCGAAAATATTATCGCACAACAAAGATTTTTAGATAAAGTTAAAGATCAAAAATTTATCTTTCAAATGATACCAATGTTTTAACCTTAAAATTAAATTTCTATTTTTAATGAATTTTTAAATAAATATTTTAACTATATTTTTCAACAATTTTTTTCGTACAAAATAAAAATAAAATTTAAGCTTCACGAGCATGTTTCGCATTCATGGGAAAAATTTATATTTTTTCAAAGTGTTGCCATCACATTGATTAAAGCTCCAATTAAAAATAAATTAAGTGTTTTTGGAAATGAAATCTACAGAAATATAATTTTCGGCACGTGTCTGTAGGAAATGAAACAAATATGAAATATTATTTTTTTCTAAAATTAAATCCAAGAAAAATTATTTTATGATCTTTTACACTCTCTATATTATTAATCCAATAAATGATATCCATTCAAATCAGGGCCACACAGCTAATTTGTAAACCTTTAGTAAGACACAGATCTGCTAAAATGGTCTAGATGGAAAATGATTATATTTTATGTAACTTTATTCAATAAATGCTCTAATAAATAACGAATTTTTGATTTTACATAAAGCTTCTGCTGTGGAAATCCCGAATAACAAAATGTTCTTGAAACACTAATATTTTAAATAAAAAGAGTTAATTTCCAATCAATTAAATCAATCACTTAAACTGACTAATTTATGAAAATTTGAATATCACTATTCAATAAAAAAAGGATAATTTTATATTTTCCATCGATCGTTTCAAAGAAAATACGCCAATCAGCGCGCAGGTTTCTCAAGATTAATTGACCTAAGATTACGAAAAAGTTGAGTTTTTCTAAATTTTCAACATTTAAAACTTCATAAATAAGTCCTAGTGGATCGTGGAAAATAGAAACAGTCATTCATTTATTTAAAATTTGGTGTGTCCAGAATATTTCTCAGAATATGATACTTTACTGCATTAAATTTAGACTTCATAATTTTTGAAATATATTTATAGGCCGGAACAAAATATTATTATTGATTTCATTTCAATCCTTTTAAAAGCAAAACTAAAAACTGAATTTTATGCTGAATCTGAGAAATTTTTGTTGAATTATTGTTTTAGATATTACATAAATTATGAAAAATATTTTTTAGTTCACATAAGACTTAAATACCGAGCGATTCTGTTTGCAATACTCATATTCAATAATAATAAAAAGAAATAAATAACAATAAAGATGATAAATAAAATAAAAGGCTTGGTATTATTAAAAAATATCTTTATATTAATTGCAGTTTTATCATTTCCACTTTAAATTAAAGTTGAATTTTTACCGGAAATGACAACAAATTAGCAAAATATATATACTAAATTGAACGAAATGATCTAAACAGCAGTATATGTTTGGTATGACTATCAAAATTTGATTAAAAATGTTTTTTTTTGAGAATCTATTAAGAGACCTGTTACTTAAAATATTTAATTGAAAATTGAAGCGAGCGGTAATACTGGCGAATCGGCTGGTCGCCAAAGGCGGCTAGTATGAAATAAATAAAATAAATAAATAAATAAAATGCTATGCTCAATCCCATGCTAAGCATAATGAAAAGTGACTTTAATTACAATGTAATTGAAAAGAAAGTTTTACTCGCAAATAAGTTAAAATATAAAAACATGCTTTTATTCCTATATGTCTGCATTTACAAAAAAGCAAAAATTCCCAGACATTTTAACAAAATGACGTGACAAAAAATTAATTTCCATGTATAACGTTTTTAAAAAGGGACAAAAATTATATAATAAAAATAAATTTCAGTTTTTATATCTTTGTTTGAAAGCGGACTAAAAATATGGAAAAAAATGCGACTGTCTGGCAAGATTATTACCTTTATTTTCTAATTTTTAGCAACTTTATTTTGTAGTGAATATTCATTTTACGAAATCATAAAGAAGAGTATTTAGTACAATAGTCAAAGAAAACAAAATTTAACTTTTATTACAATCGAAAAATAAAAAGCACTAGTACGGATTCATTATATATCGATAAAGATCCGAATACATTATTTTGAGAAATAACTTTTAAAGGCAAAAAGTGTTCACCCCATAATAATTTTTTAACCGTCTATTTAATTTTTAATATTTGCTGTTAATTATGAAGGTGATATAATACTTAAGCAAAATTATATTTAACATTACCGTAATTGATTTGTGTAAAATCACATAACCAAAACCACTAAAAAAGTATATAAATAAGCATTAAACATTTTAAAAAATACATGAACATTAGAAAAAATAAACTGTATGCAAATAAAACCGTATTACTGAAAAGAAAAAGTACTGTAATCCTTATAAAATTTTAACTAGAGATTTTGCCGTAACTGCATTTTACAGATAACTCTAAACCCAAAAAACAATTTTTTTTTGTTTGGTTAGGCTAAGCTAAGTAATGTTATTTTAATGGCACAAGAGACAGATATGGTCATATTACACCCAGCATACGATAATGTTAAACTTCATATAAAAAAATCAAAAATTCTCTAAAAGTTTTCATTGTTAAGTACAATTAAAATTCAAGTTAAATCTAGTGACTATATAATTTAAAGCATATCAATCGATTAAAGATATTTCCACAAATTTTACACAATTTGAAAAAAAATTAAAAATTTAAAAAAATATGGCAAAAAAAATATCGGTGCAAAAAATGTACCATAGGGAAAAAGTATTGTAAAAAGTATTTTAAACGTCTAACAGTATACTTTTTCAAATGTACAAATTTTTATATACAATAAGAATTATTATAATCAGGAATGTACTATGATATATACTACATGGTTAAAATTATGAATTTATTTTGTCAAAAATTTATTTTGTTCGTGTTATGCAACAGATTGATAAAGCAGTCTAAGTTTGGACAGTAATGCCGGGTTTACATTCTGCCAGTTATAAGACGGCAAGTTGGCAGCGCATGCGTAGAAAGGCTGAAAAATGCTTTTCGGTCGATGGCAATTAATTGTCCCGACGGGAAAACAAATGCCGCTATATCGTATTCTTTTCTTACTGCGCATGCGTTTTTAGAATTTGGTGGGTTTTTTGGAGTGAGAAAATGAATCACATCATAGATTAATTCCTACGTTATTTGTTATTTCTGATGAGAGGTTGTGTTTTTTTTATTTGCAATTTCTTATCTATAGTTTTTCATATTTAGGTAGGTTGGCCTTTTTTTAAATTTTACCATGTTTCTTTGTGTAAATATCTATCATTTTAATACGATACGCAGTGAGAAAGAAAAATTCAGGGGTACCAATGCGGCAATTCATAGCCAAGCATGGGAGGCCTGAAACTATCTTATAAAATTGTGGCAAACTTAAATCAGTCCTTTTCTGTGCATGAGCTGCCTACTGGCCGTCTTATAACTGGTCTAATGTACAGCCAGCATAATTATAAGTAATTGAGTAAGATTTTTATGAGTAAAGTTCTTAAGATGGTAGACTTAACAGCATAACTATGTCAGAATTTTTTGTTATTGAGATATGATAATTACTTTATTCTAGAAAATTCATTTTAAAATTAAAAATCTTTTTGATTTTTATTTGTTTTTTTAAGAAGATGATAATTATTTTCAATTCAATGAGACATTTCCTAAAAAATCTATTTATTCTCAAAATAAAAGCCGTAAACTCTTATAAAAATTAATGTATTTTAATGAAACTAACTTTAAATAACCCGAATTAATTAAAATAAATTTCTTTATCGCTATGACTAAGATCATTGCTAAGTAATTGCGCAATATTACATGAGTTATAATATCACATATGTAGTTCGATTCATTGGAAAATGGTATCCGCATATAAAAGATAATAATTTTAACAGAAAAAATAAAACAAACGATTTTTTTAAAAGCAAACGAGATTTTAGTATTCTAGGCAAACATTTTTAAAAGACTTTTTCAAAAACTCTTTATATTTAATGGGCATACTTTGGAACAAAAGAAGTGATTTTTGAAACAGAAAATTTTTATAATGCAATTTGTATTTTAGAATTTTTAAATTTATATTCAATAATAATTAATAGCAATGTTATTCAAGTTTCATAATATTCTATGCAATTGTAACTTTCTCATTTTATAAAAAATGTTTTCATTAATTATATTATTAATAATTAATTATAATTTAAAAATAAGATAACGAATTTGTTCTCCTGATTAAACCCTTAAAAATTACTTTCTCAATTTAAATAACTGATAATTTTTATTTATTTTTAACTGAATTTATATTAATTAACTATTAAATGAAAGGAAATAAATGTCTAATTCTAAATTATATTAACATATTATCATTAGGATTAGAATCCGAGAGGTACTATAGGAGAGAGAAATAGAGGTACTATAGGACTGATAGAGTTCTGTTTTACTATAGGACATATGCATATATACTTTTTGTCTACAATCAAACAGGGATTCAGAAGTTTAGAGCATAAAAATCCAATAATTTTGAACCAAATGAAAATAGCGAGATGTTGTTGCAAAGAAAAACTTAAAATTAAATTAAAATTTGATTTTTTTTCAATTCTTTTCTTTTTGCCACAAAACCAGAATTAATGTGTACCGTTAATTCAAATATAAGAAACACGATAACTCAAATTGTGAAGGGAATGAGAAGCAAAGGAAGAATCTATTGAGAAATTATTCTTGCAAATATTTCAT
>JAPMOR010079722.1:0-53096 GCA_026543865.1 Argiope aurantia | reverse complement strand
CTTCATAGCTTTCCTCTGAACAGGAATCCATCACACATATCGCTGCAGTAACTGCAGAAATATCAGATAGTTTAAACAGTTAATAATCTAAGAATAAGTCAAGTCAGAGAAACAAAAAAATATCTTTCATGACTCCTTTATTCTTCCGGGCAAAAAACATTTTCTTTATTCAGGAATTACTCCCACAGGTAGGGCATCTCAGGTATAAAGAAGAGAAATTTCCGGTTTTGTGATTTTGTTCTCGTCACCCGAGTGAGTACAGAAATGGTGGGGGTCGTCCACATCCTACCGATCACTGCCTAATTAAAGGCATGCTCCCCACGAGAAGGCTTGTTCCGTGGCAGGATGATGGATCTTAGAACTCAACCTTAGTACCCGCCAATGCTGTCGCGGCAGTCCGATCATTGAAATTTAATCCGAATGCCTTTAATTATGCAGTGAGAAGTAACTTTGTGTCGTTATTTAGGAATTCTAGATTTTTAAAATTGTTCATATCGGATGGATAGTGGGGACTTTCCAGATTTTCTTCCAAGCGAGTCAGAGGATTTAATAGTATTTTTCTGAAGTACTTGCAGGAATTCAACCATTCTTAGGATTTCGATCTGAATCCTGTCTCGATATATGATCAGGCAGTTTTGCTTCAGAAGAAATCGCAGGTCTTTCTATTTTATTATGTATCTTTGCCCGTGAGCTTGCCTACTTAAACTAGAGAAAATAATAACAATATTACATCTATGATCAATTTATTTTTAGGAGTAAATCTTGATGTTACGTTTTTTCGTTTGCTTCGTTATGCCAATAATTCACAAATAAATTAAATAAAACAACTATGCCATGTCACTCATTAACCCAGTGGGAGTTGTGCCACCAAAACTTTCCCATTATTCTCAAATAAGAGTGCTTTTCCCCTTTCCTCCATAAAATTTTGAATCTTAGACCGAAAATCTTTTGCGTGGGAATGGTGAACAATCTAAGAAATGCTGATCTTTGTTGTAATGTTTAACATGTCTACTAAATCTAGTGTAAGATTTTAATCAATAATTTTGGCGATTAATCCCTGTAACGACGAATTAATCACCGAAAATTGAATTTTTATTTTTGATACATTTTTTCCCGATCGATTGAAAACAAAATTTGGCACAAGATTTCTACTATAGTCACAAGATCAGATGCCAAATTTTATTTATCTACATTTCTACATTTTTCAGTTATTGCGTTTACATTCATGTGAATGTACTGACCGACAGACGGTCAACTCCGACATGTTTCGTTCAGAATTTATTAAGAATCAACATTTTAGTTATTAAATGCCTGAACCAAATTTTATTTGTCTAAGTCTTTACGTTTTGTAGTTATCGTGTCAAACTTACTGAAACTGACAGACCGACTTCTTATGAATTTCGTTCAAAATTTGATAGAAATTTACAAATTTGACAAAACATATGTATAACCAAATGTTTCATTCTAGCTTAAAGTGTTTTTGAGTTATTGTATTTATAGGATGGAATAATACCGAAATTGTGTTTTTCGACTTCAGGTCTGAAACATAAAGTTCCTCTAAATCTGGAGTCCGAATTTTTTAAAAACAATTTCAGTGCATTCCCTTTGTATATTCTGAGCACAAAAATGTAAAAAAATTATGCATGATTACATAATTTCTTTTCTTATTTCTCTTCGAGGCATTTTCTTAAAATTATAATAATATTTCATTTCGAAACTATCTTGAAAACTCACAAGAGAAAAATCATTAAAATCTATCGACAGAAACCAAGATGTTTTTGATAAAAACGAATAAAAAAGATAACAAAGAAAGGAAACAGATCACCGAATGTATACTTTTTCCAAAATAAAATTTACATGAAATACGTGGTTCAATTTTCTTCCCCGCTGTTTCGAACACTGCGAAATAATAAAAACTGTTGCCATCCGTCGCCACCAAAAGATGTTAAGTTCTAAATATATGCAAATAAAACAGACAAAATTTAATATCGCTCGAAAACGAGCAGAATAACAACATTCTCCGGAATGGTGTGAAGTCGGCAGAACTGGGAATTTATTTCCATAGATAAATTATTTTTATAGGAAATAACTGTCCCCTCACGATGTTATTTGTTTCGAGGCGTTATTATTCCTTGGACGTTGCAAAAACAAAAGCCGGCAGGGGGCAATAACTGCGTTTTAACTCTTGGCGCTGTCGACCGTCTTTGCTGTAATGCAAATGGATACTAAAACTGGAGGCTATCGTCGGTCGATGTAAGTTTATAGCGCGATGGTCGGTACTTAGACAGAAATTTCATTTTTAAAACGAGTTTAAGGGGTGTGGAAATGAGTTTATTCATTGCTGGTGATAATGCCTTACTCTGAATGGGGTGTTTTTAGAGTGGGGTTTAATTGTGCACAGCTTTTTAATATCTTGAAAGTCGGAGCTTTTGCTTTTTGCACTTTCAAATCATTTTTACTTACTTGTGACAGGAAGAAGAAAACTTCATAAAATATGCCCATAAATATGATCTGGTGATTTGGATAAATATTATCTTCACTTTTTTTGGACATTGATTAATTTTATTCGTTTTTTGTTTCATGGACTTTTATTAAAAATTGATTTTTGATCACGTATAAAGTATAAAGTATCAGATATAAAGTACCTAAAATATAAAAATTCAAGCAATATATATATTTTTTTGTAATACCTGTTTTTTTCGGGGAAAATATTTAGATACGGTAATGTTACTTGTAAGACATGTTCATTGGTTTACACAATAATTGTATTTTTGCTATTGGATGTGAACCGAATGTATTCGTAATCAGAATGATGCCATATAGCGCCTTTTCAGAACATTTTGTGGTAACAGTAGGTTATCATCCTGTGACAACACCGCAAGTATCATAAAAATTTACGAAATGGCGTTATATGACATTGTCAGCATGAGAGCAGAAAAAAAAGGCCCTAATAGTTAATTAAAAAAATAAATAAATCTGTGTGTAAAATCTGGTGTTTTCAGGGAAGACACCTATATAGATAGGCTTACAAAGCAAAACTGATGTTATTGTTGTTGTTTCTTATGGCACTTGCCATGGGCAAGCCCGCTCTTACGAATACAACGATTTAAGCCGGTGGTGGTGGGGCGTCTCTTGTTTTTTTAGTAACGCCAACTAGGGCCAAGAGTACGACTTTGATACTCACGCATCACTTATTCGCTTGCACAACCCCTTTTTACAGGAGGGCACTTTCTCACATCTCACAGAGAGAACAACGGAAGAACAACCATGCCCAAACCGGGACTCGAACCCAGGGAGCCCAGATCACGGGGAAGACGCGCTACCTCTATGCCGGCACAAAGCAAAACTTTTTGTAAATATAAAATTTGATCGAATCGTTAGAACCGTTTCCGAGATACACGAAATAAATTTATATACAAGAATAAATTTATATACTTATGTACAAGAAAAATTATAAGATAAATGACACAAAATCAAATCAATGTATCAAAATACCAACTTCTATTTCTGAGTTTTTATACTCATATGCAGGTTCAAAAAGACAGACATACTGTTGAATTATTTCGTTCGAAATTTGACAGATTTTCTACAGTTTTTGTTTTTATACCACACACCGAATAGTATCTTCTCGCTCATTCTGTTTAGAATTAAAAATAAAAAGGTATTACACTAAAACTGTTTTCACCCATATAATATTGCACACAAAAGAATTAAAATATAATTAAAAAAATAAGTTAATATTATCAAACTTATCAAAAAATATATATTGCTGATCATATATTTCGTTCTTCTTCCTTGAAAACACAGATAAGTTTTGTTTTGCAATTATAATTTACTTTTGTGCTTAAATAAATACATTTACCTATTCAATATTTTAAAATATACAAATTTAAATTTACCGAAAAATTAAATTATATTATATTAAAATATAAAAATAAAAATTTAAATTACAATTTACTAATAAAATATAAAAATTTAATTTTAACTTAAGTTTGTACTTAAATAAATCGATTTCACTATTCACTAATTTAAAATATAAAAATTTCAATTTATTACCTTATATTTGTAAAATGTAGGATAACACATTACTTATATAACAAAAAGGCTCCCTTTCCTCAACGCATTTGTTATATATTATACTTTTATTACAATAACTAATATGATTTATACTTACATCCCTTATAGCTACATAGAAATAGGGAACGCTTATGATGTATTTCGGAAATATCAACTCTGATATGAAATCACGATCTTCTCCCAGGATTGTGATGGGATTTCATTTTCTACTAGACTTGGGTTGGGAAAAAAAAAGAACCTAGGATGGATCAAACGCTCAGGATTCATTCGGCAAACCCCTGAATTTTAATCACGAGTCAGTAAACCTTGAAATAAATTCCCAATCCTCAGTTTATCAGTAGCGCCCCTACACTCCGCATATTGATGAGCAATCATTATATTCGTAGGGGTAAGCGATAGTCGTCTAGTATGTGCGCCCGCATAATTGCTTTTCTCTACTTCGGGGGTAGATGTTATTATAGGTTTTTATAGGAGATCATATCGTGCATATAAAGATGTTTACCCGGATAAAAGAATACAAGACAGGGTTATAGCTTTTTCAAAAATCTCTTTTAGGGGAGATATTTCACATGGAAGGAAATATTCTGAATTGTGAAAATTAATATTAAATTAATATTAGGGGTTGAAATAGATGCAATATCATAAACCCATTAAGATTTTTTAAACATGTTCCTAAATTCAAAAACATTCTGTGTTGAATAGATAGATCCTTTTATAGCATGTAGGCATCTTATTTAGGATCATTATGGTGTCAGGCCAACAATTTTAAAATTATTTTAATTTATCACATTCACATTACAAAAACATAGGCTCACAAAAGTAAACATAAAAATTAATTTCTGATTCTAAATAAAAGAATTTTTTTTTAATTTAGGGCCGCGGATACATGCTTTTTTGTCACATCTCTGAGTGAATTGTCAACAGTTCTCACCTTGGCCCTATAGGTAGAGTTTTCCTTAATATGTATTCCACAATTTCCCAAATACGTATACCATCACATGCGGCAAAATAGATACGACACAAGAAAGATTAATCATATGGGATCAACTAAACTTGAATAAAATGGACGAGATAGTTAAGAAAAGTAAGTTTGTGGTGGTATGTAGATTGTTATGATCTGTGCAGGAAGCAACAGGACGAATGTTGTTGAAAACATTTCTTTAATAATCACATTCACACACTTAAACAAACACTAACACAAAGGCAAGACATTCACGTGCTTTACAGTTCAGCATCACATCTCATTCTAATTACAATAGCAATGCATTATGGGATGATATATGGGATGGCCTAATCAGGAATCGTCATCTAGTATTCAAAAGAGAAGATAAGTGTAATGCAACTGCTACATCCTTTCCCTCTGGCTCCGACGACGTCCCGGCAAGGAGGCAGAATTTAAATTGTAATGCAACTGCTACAAGTTTATATATTTTAGATATGAAAAATGTAACATTCTAAAGCATATCTATTACCACTGCTCAGGCATTTTTATTCTAAGATTTCGTTTCGTTAGATTATATCATGCAATTTTTTTATAAATGTCACTATTGTCATTTAAAAAAAAAGACTAGAGGAATTAGATCAACAAAAGAGAAATCATTAATTTTTTTTCAGAAACCTAAGGCTGTAAAGAGGGCGAACTGTCAAGTTATTTGGAGGAAAAAGCCTTGAATGAAATTCGCCATTGTGAGTAATTTTTCGATAGAATTTTCAGTGAAATTAATAACGAAATTATCTTATTAACAGAGAAAATGTTTTATGGAACTAAGGTTAAAATGCTTTCGAAAATAATTATCTGGTTAAAGATATTATTATTATTTTTTTTTCATTTCCTCATCTTTTAATCTCTTTGATCAACCATTATATATATTTAATTGAATATAAATAGCAATAGACATTTGAATTTACGAGTAAAATGCATTATTTTGAATGTATCACGGTATAAAGCGCAAGAATCTCAGCTCACGCAAGAAATTTGCTAAAAAATAAACGAAAAACATATTTACATTTAATTTGTTAAATTCGCATTTTAGAAATAGCACTTTTTTACATTTTTCTCATAATTATGAGAAGTAATATCGAATCTGGGTTAATTCAAACAATGAGCCTCTCCAACCAAAAAAGCAACGATTTGAAAAAGTAATGCACCATTCATCATCAGTACATCAATAATCATCCACTGTCATCTGTAATTGTTGAAGGTATTAAAAATATCTTCGCACTTACGGTCAGCATTATTATCGGATGCAAAATCCCAACTTCTGTTTTTGTATCTAACAATTTATACAGGATTTATATTTACTCTGATTAATTTATCTTTGTGCGAATAAATCTAAACATGAATAAAAATTGGTTAAAGGAATCGTTAACTTCAGATATTATCAGCATTATTTTTATTTTAGCAAAGGAAATGAGATGTGCATTTTTGATGTCTATTTTCGACCGATTAAAAACAAGATTTACCACAAAGATACAATTTTAGTCATAAGATGACTAGCAAATTTCATTTATCTAAATCGTTTTCGTATAAAATGGATTTCGTATAAAATTTGATATTGAATCCACACTTTAAATACTAAATTTTATCTATTTATGTATCTGTGTTTTGTAGCTTTCTTGTTCATTCGCATTCTGGCAGACAAAGTTCTGAGATTGGATTTCGCTGGAAATATGATAGAAATTTACAAATTACACAGAAAGACCATTAATTATATTTCATCTATTTACTTCAATGAGTTTTTGAGTTACCAAGTTAATAAACACACTTAATTCAAAAAATGAGTTTTCGGAAATTGAAGAGATTCGTCAACATATCTAGTTCGAAATTATTTGACATGGCATTTATTTCTGTTCGTAATTTATTTAATTAAAATTAACAATATTAAATATTAAAAACCATAAATCAGTAAAAAGTATTTAAGATCCGAAAATTAGTAAATAATAATTATCTAACACAATAACCTATAATAATGAAACAGTAAATACTAGAATTTTACTGAAATATAAAATAAAATTTTTCGAAACAAAGGAAAAAAAAATTCATGACTTATAATATAAAAAGCATAAAAAATTATGTCAAATCAGATCCTCAGTAATAGTGATAAAACAAGATAAAAAAATTGAATATGCTATTTCTGAAAATTAAACAAACAAACAGCTCAGATATGTTGCTGAACACGAATTAAAAAAAATTTAAATATGCATTGCATAGTTGTGCTAATTCTCTTTAATATGACAACCAACTTTCCAAATCTGATTTGAAAAATGAGAAACTCATTTCTTTTTTAGTTTCGAAAGTTATTATTATTCTACTCGATTATTGTTTTCCTTTTTTTTTCATTTTAAGAAGTTAAATATTTTTTTGTGTTCCTTTTTTGTGTTATTTTTTATCCGCCTTCTTATCATTTTTGTGAACATTATATTTAAGATTACTCATTATATTTAAGAGGAGATGAATGATTATTCCCGCAGAGGTATGATATGAGATTTGTTGTGGATTCAAAAAATATATACATATATTCAACACATGTATGTGTAATAGCAGGATCCAATTTTCCCACGGCAGCACAGCCACGCTTTTCTAGACACATCTGAGACGTCACGTAGAAGGAACAATTTACGAAACAGTCTAGAAGCGGTGATGTATTATTACGATGCTGAGAATGAAGATAATGATTTGTGTTTTTGATACCACTCATCTTCCTAATGTGTTCTTTCTTTTACACTTTTAAATACTTGTGCCACCCACTCAACAGTTTTAAAATAAACATGTTATTTCTTTAGAACTCTTCTTTTTAACTCTTCATACGTCTCACAATATTTAAATATTTACCAGTCTAGATATTCTTGAAGAAGAGATTTTACATTATTTTTATTTGTCTCTCAATTATTGCTCTCAGATAAATATCATTAACAACAATAAAAATACATCCACCTTAAGATTCTTATTTTCTTTTAATCTAATGCTGATTCATCGGTCAAATTTACCCACAATCATTTTTCTTTTCTTAGAATTCGAATCTCATTTTCCGAAATCCCATCATGCCACTCAACTTGAAAACAAATGAAAGACGTTCTTCATTATCACACAAAGAGAAATGAATCGCTGAAAAACCAGTAATGAATTACTCATAGCCATCTGAAACTAAATAAAGTTCTTTATAAAAGCAGAAATCGTTGAAATGAAAACCAAATATTTACTATACGAAAGAGGAGTTCTCTTTTTCTAGCAGCTTTATAACATAATAAATGATTGAAGAACGCTTTCTGGCAGTTTTCCAAGAAAATTTCTGAACTGGTTTATTCTTCCTAACTGACTCCCCCCCCCTCCCCCACTGATTCTTTTATCCTAAAACAGAGTTACTGAAGTCGCGAGAAAAACATTTGGAAACATCTGTTACAGCATGTCGCACTGAGTTTGTTTTTTTTCTCCGGCAGATTCGGAACTCCTTTCTTGTGTTTTGTAAATATAGACTAAGTTTATCGAACACCCATTTTGTATTTGTTAACACAGAACAACGCTTTGGCAACTAGAGAGAGCTCTGGGAGCTTTTATTTATTAATTTTTTTATGAATCTGTTCCAAAAGAATTAGGAAGACTCTTTTGGGAAATATCCATTAAGAATAGAGAATACTGACATTTGTTTTTTAAAAAAAGGATCGTCACACAATTATACATCTTTCATTTTCGATATTGTTAACATAATTTGATTTTTTTTTATCAGTTGAGTCCGGATAAATAATTATTCAAGAATATAAAATTATTTTTTTGTTATAAAATATTTTTTTGAAAACAGTTTTTTATAGATTTTATTTTTCAATAAAATTTTTAATCTACGATTAATAGACTATTTTCTATTTTTAGAAAAAGTATTTTGCATTGTTTTTATTGTTATTTTATAAATAATGTTAATAAGTACAAAGTAACAAATTGATTGTGAAAGCTTATGTATGTGATTCTGGTACTCTTTTGGTAATTAATATTCTTATGTCTATATGATTTTTATCTCTAAGTCGACAAAAAATACTCATAACCTCTATATATTTCTCATATTATATACTAGCCGCCTTTGGCGACCAGCCGGTTCGCCAGTATTACCGCTCGCTACAATTTTCAATTAAATATTTTAAATAACTGGTCTCTTAATAGATTCTCAAACAAAACATTTCTAATCTTCAAATTTTGATAGTCATACCAAACTTATACTGTTGTTTAGATCGTTTCGTTCAATTTACTATATATATTTTGCTAATTTGATGTCATTTCCTGAAAAACTTCAACTTTAATTTAAAGTGGAAATGATGAAATTGCAATTAATATAAAGATATTTTTAAATAAAACAAAGTGTTTTATTTTATTTATCATCTTTATTGTTATTTATTTATTATTATTGAATATGAGTATTGCAAACAGAGTCGCTCGGTATTTAAATCTTATGTGAACTACAAAATATTCTTCATAATTTATGTAATATCTCAAAGAATAATTCAACAAAAATTTCTCAGATTCAGCATAAAATTCAGTTTTTAGTTTTGCTTTCAAAAGGATTGAAATGAAATCAATAATAATATTTTGTTCCGGCCTATAAATATATTTCAAAAATTATGAAGTCAAAATTTAATGTAGTAAGGTATCATATTCTGGGAAATATTCTGGATCCACCAAATTTTAAATAAATGAATGTTTCTATTTTCCACGATCAACTAAGACTTATTTATAAAGTTTTTAATGTTAAAAATTTAGAAAAACTCAACATTTTCATAATGTTACGCCAATTAATCTTGAGAAACCTGCGCGCTGATTGGCATATTTTCTTTGAAACGATCGATGGAAAATCTAAAATCATCCTTTTTTTTATTGAATAGTGATATTCAAATTTTTATAAATTAGTCAGTTTAAGTGATTGATTAAGTTGAATGAAAATTAACTCTTTTTATTTAAAATATTATTGTTTCAAGAACATTTTGTTATTCGTTGTTTCCACAGCAGAAGCTTTATGTAAAATCAAAAATTCGTTATTTATTAGAGCATTTATTGAATCAAGTTACATAAAATATAATCATTTTCCATTTAGACCATTTTAGCAGATCTGTGTCTTACTAAAGGTTTACAAATTAGCTGTGTGGCCCTGATTTGAATGGATATCCTGTTCATATTAAACAAAACTTGCCTTAAAATAAAACTGATTTATTGGATTAATAATATAGAGAGTGTAAAAGATCATAAAATAATTTTTTTTGAATTTATTTTTTAGAAAAAATAATATTTCATATTTGTTTCATTTCCTACAGACACGTGCCGAAAATTATATTTTTGCAGATTTCATTTCCAAAAAGATTTAATTTATTTTTAGTTGGAGATTTAATCAATGTGATGGCAACACTTTGAAATAAAGCTAATTTTTTTCCCATGAATGCGAAACGTGCTCGTGCAGCTTAAATTTTATTTTTATTTTGTACGAAAAATATTGTTGAAAAATATAGTTAAAATATTTATTTAAAAATTCATTAAAAATAGAAATTTAATTTTAAGGTTAAAACATTGGTATCATTTAAAAGATAAAAGATAAATTTTTGATCTTTAACTTCATATAAAAATCTTTTTTGTACAGTAATAATTTCGGAAGTTATAGCATAAACACGCCAAACTTTCACTTAATTTTTAAATAAATAAAATTCTAATTAAAAATTCGAAAAAATAACCCCAGGTGCACATTCCCGGCCTCCAAGGTATACACGTGCCAAATTTGGTAGCTGTAGGTTGAATGGTCTGACCTGTAGAGCGCCAACACACACACACATTGAGCTTTATTATAAGTATATATATCTCGCTCGAAAAAAATTGCGGTTTGCGGGAATATGTTGAAAGAGCCTTTGAATTTTGTTATTTATATTAAAAAAAATGTATTTAAAAATGATCGATAGATGGCGCTCACACGTCATGCCGAGACTGTTTATGCAAATCAGTATAGCTATAAAACACAAGGCTGGAAATGGATCTGTCATTCGACGCTAGTAGCATGCTATCGCTACCGGATCGAGCATTAGTGGTGAAGCTGTTCCATAAGAACGGTGACTAAAGCATTGCGACAGTTACGGATGGTCAAAGGAATTAAGACGAAGAAAACCCCCATTTCCTTGAATGGGATATTGAATTATGTTCGGCTTTTTGAGGAAACGTTAAGATTAGAGGATCGTCCACGAAGTGACAAGCCATCCGTCAGCGCTGACCGCGTCCCTGTTGTACAAAGGGTCAGGAGAAATGTGGCAGATGAGACTTCAACGTTGAGTTCCAGTGCACGTGAAGCAGGTAAAGTAACAGGAATTCCGGAAAGGTCGATCCGATGCATTCTGAACGAAATCTTGTAACTGCATCCGTGCAAGATAGAGGCATTTCACCAGTTCTTGCCAGTAGATTGCGAGAAAAGACACGCCATTGCAACATGGGTACTCGCACAAATGGAACGTGACCCACAATGGTTACTGAACATTATGTGGACAGATGAAGCCCATTTTCCCTTGTATGGTGACGTCAATACGCAAAATAGTCGTATCTGGGCAGCATCAAACCCTCGTGCGTACACGACCAAACCACTACATTCTCCACATGTGACTGTTTGGTGCGGTTTCACTGCGTCCTTCAATCTAGGCCCTTTCTTTTTTGAAGAGCGTTGTCCTGTATCCGGTTGGAAAACCTGTTCCGTCACTGCAGAACGCTATCTTTGGCTTTTGCGAGACCACATTAATGCATCTTTGCAGCAAAGACGTGCGTTATCTTCCGTCACCTTCATACAAGATGGTGCCCCGCCCCACGTTGCTATTTCCGTTAAGACATTGCTCCTAAACACATTCACTGAGGACAGAGTGATAAGTAGAGAATGTAAGATTGAGTGGCCCTCACTATCGCCAGATCTTTCTCCAGCGGACTTTTGGTTGTGGGGATACCTGAAGTCTTGTGTCTACCGGGGCTGTCCTGCCACTTTGATGGAGCTCAAAGATGCCATTCAATTGGCCGTTAGTGGCATCGATTCCGACATGTTACACGAAGTTGTAATAGGCGTAGTTAAGCGCCTCACGCTTAATACCTTGTGGTGGTGGTCATGATGAGCCTCTTTTGCTTTAAAATAAAATGTGCTATAATGTTACTGTGCTTTGTTTTCCTGATTTGCATAAACCGTCTAGGTATGACTGTGAGAGCGCCATCTATCGATAATTTTAAAATACATTTTTAATGGAAATAACGAAATCCAAATGGTCTCTGAACATATTCCCACAAACCGCATTTTTTTTCGCGCATTACCTTTTTTATTATGATTTTCTGAAGTTTGTACTAATTTATGCCGCACCCGGTGTGTGTGTGTGTGTGTGTGTGTAAGTGTGTGTGTGTGTGTGTGTGAGTGCGTGTGTGTGTGAGTGTGTGTGTGTGTGTGTGTGATAATTTTCCTTACTTAAGCTATATAAGTGTACTTAATCCTTTACTGTCTTTATCTTATATTGAAAAAAAAAAGAAGAAGAAGATACCTAAAAAATACTTATCTTTGACAACCATTATTTTAAGCATCTATCACTTTTTTTCTTATAATCTATAAGACTTCTGAATTTGCCATCTTCATTTATCTTTATGTGCTTAATATTTTAAATAACTTATCCTGAAATCCTGAAATAAATATGTTTTGTAAACGACTTTTATCACATGAAAGATTTTTTTTAATTTTATTTTATATTCATAATAACATTTTGTTTAAATATAACAATTTAACTTTGTAAGAGAGCTATTATCTGAATCAGTACTCACCATGAACCACTTTAGAATAAATGCTAAACAAGCCAGTAGATTCATATTATTAAGATCAGTATTTTATTTTATAACACGAGTTCTTTTACATTTAAAAAAAAATCCAGATTTCATCATCGAATAATCATTCTTGTCTGATCATGTGATGCCACATCTGCAAGCAGAATATCCGAAATGGCAACATTTTTCAAGTTTCTTTTCTGTTTTATGTTCTGTTGCTTATTTTTTTCAGATTCGCCATAAAAATGTTGGAACTTTTAGACTCATATGATGAAAAAAAAGTTTTAAATAGATTTATTTGTTATATAAATGTAATAGCAATATTTTATTTGAAGCAGAATGCAGGTGCGACAAGCAGTGTAGAGACTTTGTAATTTTTAAGTTCGATTTATTCTTTCCCTTGAAGGCATAATGATTTATTTACAAAAAAGGCCCGGACAAGGCATGTTCGCTCTCTGCGCGGCACAAAAGCAGAAATGCGGAAGAAGCGAGAAATAAATTTATCCCTCGTCTAATATAACATGAGATATTAATAGGAAAAATATTTTTTACAGTGCTAATTTTATATTATTAACATTCTGATAGGGATTTCTGACGCATGTCAATAACAAGTAAGAGAAACACATGGATCTTTTAAAAAGAATGTGCTTACTGTACATTTTTCTATCCCCAAGCGGAACGTGCTAAAGTGCAAATGTAAGCATTTTCACAAAGCTTCTCTTGAATTAATTAAGTAGAAACAGTGGAATCGGATCAGGAAATAAAAGAATGAAATTACTTATTACAAAGATAAAGCTTTGGAAATTAATTTGGATATAAATTAGAGTTTAAAATATCATTATATATATGTAGTGACGAACGCCTGATGACGAGCGCCATCTGATGGAAAACAGGTGTTATTGCTTGTTAGACGGAGTACAGACGAGATGGGTCTGAACGAAAGACGCGACGTAACATGTGAATTAATCCTGTGACGTATTCGACGAAATCTATTTAATGTTCATTTCTTTTATGTTAATGTAATTGTCCGTCCTAAATGTAATTAAATGTGCGTTCTAAAATAGTAGTGATTCTTGAGTCCTACAAATATGGGGGTTCGGCCCGGATTTTAATGAAGACCGGTACATAGACGAAAGAAGAGCCAAACAGGAGTGAAATTTGACGTAGAGCAATTTGACGTACTACAATAAACCTCTTTGATACCAACTCCTTGTGGACTGAAGCAGTGTGGATCGACGTTGAAGAAATTGTGAGTACAATTTTGATTTATTCTCAAGTATGGCATTTCTTACTCGAGCACGAAAGAGCGACTTACTAACTTTAGTAGACGAATTAGAACTAACGGCACCACAGGATGCCAAAGTGGACAGTTAGTTACCATGATAACAGAGTTGAAAGACTATGACGAAGAGTTCGTAAAAAACTTACTTTGAACTATCACTCAGAAGAGCGAAAGGTTAGATGCTGAAAAAGCCGAAGCCGAAAAGAATGAGGACGAATATACTTTGAAAAAGTTAGAACTTGAGTTAAAAAGTAGAGAAAATGCTTTAACTGTATCAGATATGCCTAAGACTGATATATTAAAATTGCTAAAGAATTATGATAATAGCAGAGACATAGCGGCAAAAGAAAACTGGATTTCTTATTTACTCGGGTTATTACCATTGGATATAGTCAATTTAATTGCTCGTGAACCTGATCCATCAGCTAATGACTATGATTACATAAAAAAAACTGTTGTTTAAAAGATTTAAATTAACTTCCGAACAACTCAGGCAGAAGTTCTTTACTCACAAACGAGATTCTTCTTCTTCATGGCGGGATTTCGGTTTTGAACTGAATAACTGTTTTGAGGAATGGATAAATTGTTTAGAAATAACCGATTTTGAAAATTTAAAGCAGCTAATGGTCGTTGACCAGTTAAAGAGTAAAATACCAAATGTCGTACGCGCTCATTTTCTCGACGATCTGCCCAAAATAAAGAAAGTAGAAGATTTGGTTAATAAACTGGACGAATATGAAGCTGCACGAAATCACCTTAAAAAGGAACATAACAAGAGTAATAATAAATGTTTTAATTGCAATGAGGCTGGGCATAAATCAATTAATTGCAAGTTTAAAAACGAAGGATTGAAATGTTTCCAATGTGGTAGCTTTCGCCACAAAGCCAGTATCTGCCCGCAAAGAGATTTTAAAGTGTCTTTCACTAATAAAGTGCATATTCGTAACTCTCCAAAAACTGTAAATAAGCTTAGTAAAAATGTTGAAATCAATGTGTAAATTGTGATGCATTAATTGATACTGGAAGTGATATTACTATGATTAATTATGATTTTTATTTGAAAATTGGTAAACCTAATTTGACGACTGATAATGTGAAATTAGCTGATATAAGTGGCGATAGTATTATTCCTCTAAGTTTTTTTTATTGTGATATATTAATTGATGAATATGTAATATCAACTAATGTGTACGTGTTAGAAATAATGCCGAACGAAATAATCATCGGCATGGACGTTTTAAATAATCTAAGCTTTTCATTCCAAGAAAAACAAATTATCATTCATGGGAAAAAAGCTCAAATAAAGTACACCAGGCTGGTGAGAAACGAGGTCAAGGTCGTATCACTACGTTCCTCGGAGCTGAAAAGAGACAGACAGGCACCTATTTTTGCTGAGACTTGCAATAAAATAAATACACATCCTCTCCCATACTTCATTCATTTAGCGGATTCGATAAATAATGATGAAATCGACATGAGTCATGTAAAAAAAAACCTTGAGACAGGAAATAAATCGTCTTTTAAATAAGTATTCTCCAAACAAAACAAAAAATGCTGATTTTCAAATGAAAATAATACTGAGCGATGATATTCAGATTAGTCATAACCTTCAAAGGCTGCCTTTTAATGAACAAAAATTCATTGAAACTCAAATTGATAAATGGATACAGGAAGGGATAATAAAACCCAGTTGCACATAATATTCTTCCCCTGTAGTTTTATGCAAGAAAGATGACAGTTATAGGCTATGCATTGATTTTCGTAAGCTAAATAAAAAGATGATTAAAGATCGGTACCCTTTACCTCTCATAGAAGATTTGCTTGACAAACTTGAGCAATCAAAAATATTTACTACTTTGGACTTGAAAAACGGATTTTTTTCATGTAGACGTAGAGAAAGATAGCACAGAATTTACGTCTTTTGTAACACATCATGGCCAGCGGGAATTTCTTAAAGTACCATTTTGACTTTCCAATAGTCCGAGTGTATTTCAGCTTTACATTAATGTGATATTCAGGAATTTGATGCTAGACGGAACTGTACTGATTTATATGGACGGCATTATTATACCATCCAAAACCAAGGAAGAATGGCTAGAAAAATTACAACGTGTTCTACAGGTTGCATCAGAGTACGGTTTGGAGTTTAATTTTAAGAAGTGTCAGTTTTTAAAACCACAAATAGAATTTTTAGGCTATAGAATCCAAAACGGAACTATACAGCCCTCTGCATCTAAAACGGTAAAAATTTCCACAACCACAAACTGTTAAACAAGTACAAAGCTTTTGAGGCCTTACTAGTTATTTCCGGAAATTTATACCCCACTATTCAAAAATCGCAAAACAGCTTAGTGATCTACTAAGAAAAGACATTGCATTTATGTTTGAATCTGAACAAAAGGAAACTTTTCAAAAACTTAAAGATATTTTAACTCGGGAGCCAATTTTGCATCTCTATCAACAAGGATCAGTTTTTGAACTCCAATACAGATGCTAACAGTCAGGGATTCGGAGCAATGCTGCTGCAACAGGGAAAAGACAATAAGTTTTATCCTATTCATTATTTTTGTCAAAAAATATCTCCACAACAAGAAAAATATAGTAGCTATGAATTAGAAGTTTTGGCTGTAATCGAAGCGTTGAAAAAATTTAGACATTATTTACTGGGTTCCAATTTTAAAATTGTGACTGATTGTTCCGCTTTTCAACAAACTATGAGTAAAAGAGATCTTACACCAAAAGTTGCAAGATGGGCTTTACAGTTAGAGGAATTTGATTACCAAATTGTTCACAGATCAGGAAAACAAATGACACACGTAGATTCTCTTAGTCGAAACGCAGTACTTGTTGTTACTCGTTCATATAGTGAAGTGACCACTAAATTAGCCAATGCTCAAAATCAGAACGAATTCCTTAAGAAATTAAAAGCTTTGATAAATAAGCAAGAAGACGGTGAACACATTGTGAGAAATGGAGTTTTATACAAATACGATAATGGTAGAGAATTGCTCATAGTCCCAGAAGCATTACAAAGAGAAATTACCCTTTACCCCTCATAGAAGATTTGCTTGACAAACTTGAGCAATCAAAAATATTTACTACTGTGGCTAAGACGGAAGAAATTTTGAAGCAAGAATTTTACATACCAAAGCTGAGGTCGAAAATGGAAAGTGTAGTTGCCAATTGCTTGGAGTGTATTCTTTGTAATAAAAAACGTGGGAAAGGTGAAGGTTTCCTTAACCTTTCCCACGTTTCTTATTCCCAGGTTTCCTTAACCCCATCCCAAAAGAAAATTTGCCTTTAAGTACATATCACATCGATTTCATTGGCCCTATGTCTTCTACAAATAAGAACTACCAGCATATTTTTTCAATAGTCGACGCTTTTACAAAATTTGTCTGGTTGTATCCGGTTAAATCAACATCTACTCAGGATGAAATAATTAAACTTAAGCTTCAACAATCTACTTTTGGAAATCCGACGAGAATAATATCAGACAGAGATTCAGCTTTTACCTCAAAAGAATTTGAAACATACTGTCAGGATGAAAATATTGAACATTTCGAAACTAGTACTGGAATTCCTCGCGGAAATGGGCAAATTGAAATAATGCATAAAATTTTAATACCCATTTTATCAAAACTCTCGATAACAGACCCTACCAAATGGTATAAACATGTTGCATCAGTGCAAAAAATAATCAATAGTGCTGTTTCGAGGAGTACAAAGTTTACCCCGTTTGAGCTTTTAACTGGAGTAAAATTAAAAGATACAACTGATTTACATTTAAAGGAAATATTGGAAGATTTACACAAAAGTAATGATGGAATATCGAAATAATATGAGAGAAGAAGCAAGGGAAAACATTTTGAAGATGCAAGAAGAGAATCGCAAAAGTTTCAACAAACGAAGAAAAGTGGCGCGCATCTACAAACTTGGTGAATTAGTGGCCATACAATGGACGCAGTTTGGAACTGGACTCAAACTAAAACCAAAGTTTCATGGACCGTATCGGATTGTTAAGGTTAAACCTAAGGATTGCTAGGACGTGGAAAAAGTTGGATGTCATGACGGACCAAATACAACTTTCACAGCAGCGGATTTCATGAAAGCATGGTCTTCAGACTAAAAGAAAAAAAAATGTTTATTGGTTTATCCAGATACTGTTTTCTTCTTTTTTTTTATTCTTACAGATTTTTCTACTTTGATTTAACTTTCGAGGACGAAAGAGACGTCAGGATCGCTGAATGTAGTGACGAACGCCTGATGACGAGCGCCATCTGCTGGCCAACAGGTGTTGATGCTTGTTAGACAGAGTATAGACGAGACGGGTCTCTGAACGAAAAACGCGACGTAACATGTGAATTAATCCTGCGACGTATTCGACGAAATCTATTTAATGTTCAATTTTTTTATGTTAATGTAATTGTCCGTCCTAAATGTAATTAAATGTGCGTTCTAAAATAGTAGTGATTCCTGAGTCCTACACACACACACACATATATATATATATATATATATATATATATATATATATATATATATACAATGAGACAGCCTTTCCTTTCTGGATTTATTATCCACTTTCTTGCATATCTTCAACTCATTTGCTTCAAATAAACTGAAATTTTATAATTGTAGGTTTATCAATAGATGAAATCATTTAAAAGATTTAAAAAATGGAGGTCACTGTCAAAAAATGTAAAATTGATATGAAAAATCAGCAATATACCACCTTAGACTAAAGCAAATTGCAAAAAATAACGTATAGAATTAATGCGTTATTTTATTAAATCAAATAACGCATTTTCTTGAGTTTAACATTCTTCGGTCTCGAAAAATAAAATGTGGTCTGATACTTTTTGAATGTCTATCACCTAAAAATAAATTTCAATTTTAAAACAAGGAAAAAAAAACCCGAAATCATCATATGATTTTTTCACTGTTTTCAGTTACTTAAATTTACTATTAAACAGTCATGCAGTAGATTTTATTGACCAAAGTTTGCTTGAAATTTTTAACTGCCTTCGTTTACTTTAATCGATTTCACTCATTTTTTATATTCATTTTATAAACCCCATTTCCATTAGTTTTCAATCATTCGATAATCTCTTTACATTTCTAAAAGAGAGCATGATACAACAAGGAGGAAGTTACATTTTCCAGCAACATTTTAGTATAGGATATGAGAGTACAAAATCATTCAGCAAAAGGATTTATCCAAGGCATTTTTGCATAGAATATTATATGAAGTAACAAAATAAATCAAAAGAACTTAAATGCAAATTTAAGTACAGCAGTTCATCTGCATCTAAAAACTATTCTATTCTTTTGCAAATGATAGACAAAAAAAATCAAACTTAAATATCTACCATTAAGAATAAACAATAGATAAATGCAATGTTTATTTATTAACTGTCCATTTTCTAAAAGTTTAAGTTTTAAATCAAGACAAATTCAAGAAAGAAAGGACATAAAAAATGAAGAAACGAGTAAGGGCAAAAAAAAAAAAAAAAAAAAAAAAAAAAATAAGAGTTGACACCATTAGAAGAGACTTTTTCATAGCGGCAAAAACAATGAAAGAAAGACATACAAGAAGAGATTTACTGTAATTCGAGATCGTTAACAAAGTTGTTTTGCTTCAGTCCGTCTTGTTGTTTCAGCAACTAACCCCATTAAACATTGTAATACCGGGTCATTTAACCGCATATTCCTTGGACGCTTTCATCCAAAAAGCAAAGGAATAAATCCTTTTTTCATCCTGGGATGCATTTCTAGATGGGAAAAGAATACAATATATCCGTATAAAAATGTGTAAGGGGGTGGGGGAAATTTACGGTGGAAAGCAGGCTTCTGTCATGTAAAATATGTCGTTATTTCTTTCTGCCATGAAAGGTTGAGTTGTTTGTCGTTTACTGTTGTTAGTGAAAGAAAAGACACTTTTTGTTGCCCAACTAACCTGATTTTGGATATAAAGGCGATATAACATTAGAATAATTTTGGACATTAATGAGTTTTATATAAAACTGCATTCTTCAAATGCAAATTTTATTGTTCTTTCCGCTTTATTTTAAAACTCAAACATATTTAATAGATGCAACTTTAATCATAAAACGATATGCTCATAACATATATCGGTTTTTATTAATCAAATAGATTTTTTTATTTTTGTTTACCTAAATGTCGGCAATATTTGTATTGTACATGATGTGTCCTTTAATTGCAAATAAAAGAAGTTGAGGCTCTGATTCTAATTTAAGAAAATTTTATTCATTCCATATTTATTAATAAAATAGCATATTCATTTTTGTTTATGTAAATGCCGGTAATGTTTGCATTATACATCATACTTTATTAGTAGATAAAGGAAGTGGAAGAAATTATTCTGGTTTATGAAAATTTTATTCATTTCATTTATATCAATTGAGTGACTTGCTAAATTTTGTTTATGCAATTGCAGGCAGTATTTGCATTTTATAACACGTTATTCGTACTTAAAGGAAGTTGAAGAACTGATTCCCTTTTATGGAAATTTTACTCGTTTAAAAAAATCATTTATTTTTATTAATTAAATGGCTTGTTAATTTTTATTTATATAAATGCTGACAATATTTCATTATACAAGGACAGTTATTCGTACATAAATGCAGCTGAAAAACTCATCCGTTTCTTTACAAATTTTATTTTTTTCAAAGTTACTGTTTGCCCCTTATTCATATCAACATTCAGATTTTTGATTGCATTTCAGTATCTATATTAGCTGAAAACAAATAAAATTAAATCTCTGAAAATAAAGCAACATATAATTATTTTATAATCCAGATACCCTTTTATTAATTTATGCATTCATTATATATATATATATATACTATCGTTAAATCGTGCAATCCTTCATTTCATAATATATTCATAAAGTATATAGTAGTTCTTTCAATAAATATTCTACAGAATAGTTGGATTAACACTAAACCTACCGGCATTTCACCGATACATTGGAATTGCCATTGGAAGCGGGTCAAATGACCCGCTCGTGGTAGCTTTAGTGTTAAAGACACACACACACATACATACACAAGACAATTTATTTGTGACAATAATGTACATGTGTGATATATTTTACTAGTTAATGAATATATCAAACTTAATGATTTAACTCGGACAGTTCTTGACTATGTTGAGAGTTGGCTGAAGGACACTTGGCACTAAGAATCAATAAGTCATTAATATACTTAATAATAAATGTATAATTACTGTTAAATGCATATTGTAATCTATGTTTATTAAGAGGGAGATAAATTCTTATGAGAGTATGATAGTTTCATTTGCTGGATAGTACAATGGTTCTGGCATTACTTGGTCACCACTCACTATTACCTAATGGCAAGACCGGACCTGGTTATTATTATCTGATCGTTTACGATTGCTACCATTGAAACAGTACAAAACAGAAGTTATTTAAAAATATTAGAGGTAATATTTATCTATGGATAATTCCATTTATACTGCGTTTTCGTAAAATATAATAAAAACATGTCGTTGTTCACTGACATAGGAGGCGTTGTTCAATGTTCTATAGGAAAAATATGTAATTAAAATTATTTTTCATTAAAATTTAAACAGTTAATTATTTTCAAACTTGCATAAATTTAATCACATATGCTGTAAAGGTATTTTATATTTCAAGAAAATTAAACTTTCTGTAACAATAACTGCATTGAAATATGATATTTGAAGATGCAACTCCAAAATTTAAACTATGTGTCCTTTTTTTTTCCTGTGTCTTCACCTACAAATTCCTGACATCATATTTCACCTCCAAGACACCTGTCTAAAACAGACAGAGGGACCTCATTCTACAAAAAAATCTTCGACTTATAGCTCAAAATATATCTCCATTTTATTCCATTTTTCGTCTTTCATCTTACAACAATACACTTCCATTTCAGGAGCAGATGGTATAAATGACGTATAGAGCTTTTAAAATTTTTAGTCACAGTCATAGTCTAAAGGTAGTTGGTAAAATAAATAGCAGCACCCAAGAGAAGAAGAAACCTTCTATTTCATTCTATCCAAGGTGAAGAAAAGCTGCAGGGACAGGAAAAAGTCAATCTGGAAGAAGGAGAAGGAATTCTTGGGATGCTGATTCGTGGATGGGGGTGTGCAATGAAGTGAAACGAAAGTTTTTCATCACTTGCTCATCAGCAACGAGGGAGGGCATGGCAGACGGTCAATTTCACGCTTCAAGTCTCTCTTCTTCTTCTTCTTCCGTGTAAAGTTTCCTATATGGGTTTTAGCAGGCCAAAAGGAAAGGTTTGCTCCTCCTTTTCTTCCCCCGTTGCCAGTGACTATCATTAGAATTGCGGGGAAAGAAAGGACTGTCAATCAAACTGAGTTTTCCTACAAACGGTTGGTTTTGCCCAAGAACGGAAAGGGGACCGTACATAGAACTATGAATAGTATTTATCAAAACATTTTTTTTCTGTGTGTATGTCCAATTTTTAAAAGTATTTCTTTAGTAATGTTTTCTACGTGATTTGTTCGGAAAAAATAGCTAGGCACTCTGACTATGACTTGTCTATCTATTAATTAGATGACATCTTTTTGGGACATTCATTGTTATTTCAATCCAAAACCAGATAGCACAGAATGCTGCAATATAATGAATTATTGTTAGATAATATATTATTAATATTCAACAATATTGCAAATATTGTATAACATCGAACAATATAGTACAATATACGGGTGTTACTGGAAGTTTAAGAACAAATAGAGCATTTGAAGTATCAAACAAATAGAGTATCCGAAGAAATAAAAAGGGTAATATTTATGTGGCTTTTTTTATTAGAAATTTTTTTAATGTTATATTATCTATGATATAGTCGGATTAAATAGTCATTCTAATCATGACTTTTTTACCTATTAATTAGATGACGTCATTTTTTCAACATTTATTATTATTTCAATCCATACTCAGATACCACAGAATGTTGCGCAATATTATACAGTATTGTGCGATATTATCTTATTAATATTAAATAATATTATACAGTATTACAAATATTGTTTAATGTCGAAAAATATTGTACAATATACGGGTGCTACTGAGGAAGAACAGAAAGAAAACTTGATAGTACTTAAATATTCAAGGAAATAAAAATGTATTTCTTATGTGTCTTTTTTATTAGAAACTTTTTAGTAATGAATTATATATGATGTAGCCGGATTAAATTGTCTGTCATTCAAATCGTTCACTTTATTTTATCTACTAATTAGATAATTTCAATCTATAAATTTATTGTAATTCATTCCACATAAGATCTCAAATACATCTTTGTTTAAGAGATAAAAACATTTATTTCTTATGTATTCAATGTTTTTATTAGAAATTAATTTAATAATACATTATTTATTTTGTAGTCAGATCACTGTGCCCAGTCATTTATCTTTTTGACATTATTTTACATGAATAGATGATACATTCTCATTGGGCCATTTTATTATTCAATCTATGTAAAAATAAAAAGCATTCGTTAAAATAGATTTTTGCATTTTAGATTAATTTTTATTTTGACATAAACACAAATTTAGCATCGCAAACTTAATGCACAAGTCAAATCCACAACTGCAGCTGAATGTTTTGATTGAATAAAACAAACGTTATATGATTCAGTTATTTGGCGGTTACTAGTGACTGTCATTAGAATTGTAGTAGAAGGAAGAACTTTCGATTTATTTTTGAAAGCTCAGATTTGCCACGTACTGTAAAGAAAGCCAGAAAAGGACTGAATATTGCATCTCCCTATTCTTCTTTTCATCAGCCCGAATATAAAAGAAACTTTTCTTGCACATTATCTATTTGGAGAGTTATTTAAATGAATAAAATAATTTGCAGATGCTTCAGTTGTTTGCCAGTTATTGGTGATAATATATTTGCAATGAAAAGAAAAACTGGGGTTCAAACAAAGCTTCTATTTAATAGGTTAGATTTGGTCAATGCCTGGAAACACATCGCATAAGGATCTATGAATAATACAGCGTCTTGTACTTTCTTTTCTATAATCAGTTTTAATAACAAATTTGCTACCTTGTTGCAAATTATGGCGTCCTGTATAAAAATTTGTAATGTCAATTGGTTAAATGGATAAAAGTTTACACAGTACATAATTTTTAATTTAAGATAATTATCGAATGCAATTAATTTAGGTGCACGTAGCTTTAGTTAAGTAAATTACGTAAGTCTCATTTATGCTTTTAGTTATAGTTTTTGCATGAATTATTCAGTCAGAGAACTTAGAAATACATTAATACAGATAATTTAATTTCTATATCAATTCTGATTTTCAAATAATTGCAACTAATTGGAAAGGATATAATAGTTTTTATGATAAATAGCAGTTTATGTTGCTTTTATTACAAATTTCCTACATGTTTATTAATTTAGAAATATTCAGAATCATTCGCGCAGAAGGTATTATCTGACTGCATTTAAAAACATTACTTATAATTTTCTTTATCGAGTTTAATGGCTTTAATTTCAACTCTACCTCCACCTATGATTAATAGTTAATATAGTAGTAGTAGTTTTGATAATAATGATTTAGTAATAGTGGGATAATCGTTTTGTTTAGTTTATTTGGAGCAAAAGACACTTTTTATGGCTTTCTGTATTTTTTTGCAAAATATATTAACTGCTGTACAAAAGATGTAAAATTAGAAATGAGAGTCGTTTCTTTCATTTTTACGATGCAGATAAATAAGAAAATACATTCTTATATACCTCCATTATACATATAACATCTACATTTTAAAACAATCCATATGAAAAAAAAAAGAACCATTTCCCTAAGCAAAATTACCGATCTGCTTTTGTCAATGTTTATGTTATATGAAAGCTCATGATACTTAAATATTCTCATTATAGTTCATTTTCCAGAGAAACATCAAAAACATCAGGGACTGTGCATTCTGTATGAAGAAAAACCGTAACAGACTCCTCCAGTAACAACCATTGTAGTGATTTCGCAAATTTTCTTTTAACATGAAAAAATCATGATACCTAAATATATTAATGATCGCCTACCACCAGTTTTAAGAAATATCTCAAAGTAAAACCTAGGCTAAGACTCCCCAGCCTCAATAATTACTACAATTTCACCAATTTTAATCACCAATTGATTCGTTTCACCAATCAGAATGCTCTTTGTTTGTTGTTAAAATATAATCTAAAACAAACCATTCTGTTGGGATAAGATAGATATAAATCTTATATCTATCTTGTACACAGCTGATTGACGTGACTAAATGAATAATTTAATATGGTGCTGAGCAATTTAATACAAAAGATGTCTAGTTATAATAATTATAGTTAGCAGAGTATAAAAAAACTTGAAATGCAATTTAAAATCGTTTCAGTATTCATAAATGCACTTAGCTATAAAATATGAAAGATCAATAAAGTAGCTACATTACAATAGAAATTATTTATATTCTAAAACAATTATTAATATATATATGTGTCTTCTTAGAATTAATTCCAATATGTCAACGTTTTGCGAATAACATTTTTTATTAAAAAATTCATAAAAATTCATCAAAAGCTTTTTAGAATTCATGTTTTTTATACATATTTTGTGTCTGCGATATTTTTTCTTGTTTTGATTCAACATTCCTTGAAAGCATTTCATGAAATATTAATACACAACTTCAGACAAACAAAAAAAGTCTACTAGACAAAATTCTGTTTTCGTTTATTTCCGATTTAAAGCTGAATCCAAATACAAAAATAAAAAGGTATATTAAAGAGGAGTTTAGAAAAAATATTTAAAAAAAACACAACTTTCTATTTTAGTCATTTTATGTTAGACTTGTTTGCTCGAATCTACTATTTCCGAATATATCCCTGAAAGCTGAAAATTAATGTAATATGGGTCAGAAAAATATCTTTTAGACTATTTATCATCGGCATAGAAGCAGCAGCGAGGATTTTTGAGTTGTTTTGCTTAGGACATTGGAAAACACTTAAGCACCGGAATGTCCTGCCAAGAGTGAATTCATTTTTCATACCTTTCTTCGGCATCGTTTTTAGTTCAGTTTTTGTTCGCTTCGCCCTTTATAATGTTGGTATTTTGTTGCGAAAAGATTCTTTGTATGTTGTCGAATAAATAGGGCTACTGGAGAAGGAGATTTGTAAAATGTGTCAAATAGCGTAGAAAATATTTGATTTAAGGCATCCGGATTGTTCTTCAAGCTTGTTTCAGTGAATAAAAGTTAATGTAAGAATTATAAAAAAAATTTCAAGTATTGGATTTATATCATATGAATAAACTATGTTTTAATTCTTGAGAATAAAATATGGCTTGCTGTATAGCCATTTTGCCTTCTTTTTTTTACAATATTATAGTGATAAGGTTCAATTTTTAAATTAAGTATGGAACCCAAATAAAATCTTGAAAAACTTCTAAAAATTAGTTACAACAAATTAAGCTAAGAAAACAGACCTCGAATTTGAAAACAGAACCTTTTCAACGATATCTTTATATGTCAAGGACTTTACAAGTTGCTTTGCAATTCTTGTTAGCTGAGTTATTTTTCAATACTTGTTAGTTTAGATGATTTACAATACTTCTTAGTTGAGATGAGTAGCCATACTTGAATAGTTTTGCCATATTTGTTTAGATGATTTGAAATATATGTTGATTGAACTATTTCGGAATACTTGTTACTTGAGATGATTTGCAGTACATGTTAATTGAGTTAATATGTAGAAAATGTATTCTGGATTAATTTGCCATACATGTTACTAGAGTTGTTTTGAAAAAAGTGTTGATTTATTTTTATTTTGTTTATACTTCACTTAGTAAATGAGAAGACTAGAAATCTAAAATTCCCCTACTCGACAAAAATAAAATAGAAGTATTCCATTGGCTGAAAAATTATGTATTTTGCCAAGAAACTAAAATTTATAGGCAGAATAATTCACACTGTAAATCACCAGATAGCTCTGCAATGAATAGAACTATATATATTTTTTAAAAAATGAATGAAATAAATACTGGTAAACATCACTAAATTATTTATTCAGGAATGCATTTGTTTGAAATTTGGAAAAGAAAGATTTGAGAGTTGAGAAGTATTATATTATCATCTGGAGCACACAAAATTTGAATGATGTTATATAAAAATATTAAAAAAAATGTGTAATTTTTGTAAATAATTCTTCTTAAGATTCAAATGGAGTATTAAACGAGCGCACTAATTCAAAATATTCCAACAAAACTAGTTTATAATTCTTACGAACTGATATTATATATTTAAATTGCCAATCCTAACTACAACTCTTCCCTGAACAAGCCATAGAAATTATTCTTTATTCAGAAATTTCTCCCTCAGTTCCTAAAGATACCACTTATGTTCTTATTACGCAAGTTCTAAATTACAAATCCTCAATATATCTAAAGACGGAGAACTTTTACGCAATAAAATTCGCCATAGAAAAAAGCAAAGCAATTCCGTCAACAGCCGTCTGAAACTTTCAGACGGAAAACTTAGCAAAATAAATCCCACCTCATAATACACCTCACTCAAAACTCATGATACTAGGGTGCACCATCGACATCAAAGTCAACATTAACCTAGTTGAACGCTCACATGAGAAGGGATTGAAACGAAATTCTTCAGCGAGGGGAAATTCCGAGAACTTAACTTTAATTCGCGCAGCCATCTTCTTGAGAAAATCTCAAAGTTAGAGACCGAGACTTAAAAGCTTAAATGATTATTTAGCGCATGCATGGTTACGAAAAGCAATTAAAGTATTCAAGTAAATTGCGTTTAAACTCGAAAGAGATTTGAGCGTTTTCCGGGTGAACTGTGCCCCTCACATGAACCTATGGGGGGTTTTCTTCAGCCAAAAATGTCAATCCCGGTTGGAACTCAAGGGACTGGAAACTAAATGAATTAGGTCAGACTCAACTGATTCGAAAGGTGGATTTTGAAATATTTTAAGGTGTTTCGGTCGTTAGATGGCCTCCACTCGGCTGCTTTTCAGGTGTCTAGATGAGGGAAAGGAATTATTGAGGTATTTATTTTGGATTAAGAAGTTTCAGTTTTGTTCTAAAGAATAAATCAACTCTGCATTTGTCATATAATATTAATAAAGTCTTTATTCTTATTAAAGTCACTTTGTCAGAAATATTTGAAATCTCCAAAGGCTTGAATAATTTACATTATGTATTGTAAATAACATAGATTGAACATTTTTTTTCTTTTTCTTTAAATTTCAAACTTTTAAATTATTTTACTGACATTAATAATTTATATAGTATTTTATTTTTAATCTTAACGGTTGCGATTAATTTAGGTATATTTCTTTTTAAATATGATTAAAGAATAGATACCTATAAGTTTCAAAACAATTGTGCCAACATAAGGAAATATCCAGATCCTTCATGAAGATTTCTATAAAAGTTTAAGGATTTATTGTCGTCGATACTGGAGTTAACAGTGCCTGTAGGAAACTTTTATTTCAGTATCTTCAGCAGTTTTTTTATCCTTGTTAGTACTTTTATATATAAAGAATATTTAAAGCTATATAAAAAAAAGTAATGATACAATTTAATATTGAATGACAATTTATCTTTATATATATAATGTTGGAAATGAAAGTGCTTTGTTGGAAATTTTTATACCGAAAATCTTCAAAAAATTATCTTTATTCTAAAAATTTTAATTTTCATGGATTTTTGAACTTTTTAGTGATTTATATTAATTTTTATTGGGTATTATTTGAAATTTTCTTCTGTTATCTTTCATATTAGAACACTTGATTACTTATTTAAAAGTTCTCTTTAATTCAGACATTTTATTTAATATTATTTTATTACAATGAAATTTTTAAAAATTTTGCTATTTAGTAATCGAATTCATATTAATTCTAGAAATTCAGGATAATCAAAAATTGCATATATAGTACTTTAATTAGCTCAACCACATTTTTGATAAACTTGTGTATATGGTAATAAACATCTGGTGATGGTTTGTGATTTTGGTGGTACAAAGTAAATGATGATTGTCAAATTATTAGTTTTTATAGATATTTCATTTGTGCATAAATATAATGGAAAATATAATTCAGTTCTGAAAAATTATAGTAGAAGGGAGAATTATTTATGTTTATAGATGAATGACAATTAATGAATTAATCAGAATGTGAATTTATAATATATCAGAATACACAAATTTTAATGTTAATATTATAAATGCACGCACACTTATTATACTAAAAATAATTCTAGCATTTAAAAATAATAAGAAACGCATTTAAGATGTACTCCCTTATGAATTATATATAAAAAAAGATCAACGGCCTTTCTTTCAATTAAATCTATGCAAACTCTAAACAGATATTGCTTGCCTAAATTAAAATAAAATATTTTTTTTTATAAATTTGTCTTCAAGATAACATGGAACAAGCATGCTCAATTGATACTCATAAAATGCGATTTACTAACTGAATGGCGGAATGAATTGCATTATCTATCAGATAGCAAAAATATGATATGAAAAAAACGTTCAATGTAACATTATATTGAGTGCATTTACGATTGCCATATGAACTATGTTCAGTGATTTTATTGCTCCGATTTATAAAATAATTATTTAAGTGATATTGAATTAAGAAGATCTATTTTCTGGAACCTTAAATGTACGTTATCCTGTGTAATCTTTAAGTATATTAAACATAATGAATATGTTTGAAAATATAATCATCATTTTAAAATGGTGTAATAAATATACATTTTTTTATCTTAAGATTATGTGAATCTTATGTTTATTCTCACAATTATCTTTGAAATCCATTAAAATTAGATGTCACAAATAACATTGACAAACCAAAAATGTAGAATTTACTTTCAATTGCTCCGAAAGCAGTTTTATTAATATCAGTCGAAAACATTTGATATAAATCATTAATAATTCTTGGAATTGCCTTCTAAGAACGTATTACAGACACAGATAACATTAGCAAACCGTAAAATTGGGCCCTCAATTTAAATTATTAGAATTTTTTTTTTTATTATGACATTCGAGAATTTTTATTGGAGTAGCGCTTAAGGATAATCATTTCTAGTTACACATTAAAAATGAAACCCTTATGTGAAAGAATCCACTGGGAAGTGAATGGCAGAGGACTCCCAATCTTTACCTTTCTACCCCGGACATAAAAGTGATCGAGTATGATTAGGCGACTCATACCACTTTGATTCCAGACAGTATCAGAAGCTACCTTGACGAATGCACGCATTAGACGCGCTGTTTTTCCTCGTTAGTCCCCTCATCAAGGCACGGGGAATATGTTTTCAATAACAGGGGATGCGGGGCTTTATGATGACGGGGCCACTCTTTCTTTGGCTTTCTCAGTGGAATCAGGTCATCAGGATGTCGTTCGCCGCTAACGGCCGATTCTTTGTGCTCAGATACCACTAATTAGTCACAAAAGGAACGATAACTTGGACTGAAAGGGACTAAGGATGATGGCAAGTCTCGATCGGATACTTTTAGGTCAGGCCTATGTTGATGATGTCATTTAGAAACTCTGCCTTCAGTTTCATAATCAGTTGTAGACGTTTTCGTACATTCAACATGTCAAATACTTTCATAAAGGAATTACAAAATGAAGAGAGCTAGATCTATAAGATTTATTACACAGATTTAACGTCTATATAGCAGACACCTATCAAACTCTGAGCCAAATCAAATAATGGGTTAATCTGTAATCTGTCGATCTGTATTTTCAGAAACATGTAAATTCAAAAACGTCACGATTTAAATATATAAAATTTTATATGAGTTTTCGTAACTATAAATGTAATTTTGTGTCAAAAGTTTGTTTCAATCTAATGGGAAACACATTTCTAAAACACAAATTCAATTTTTGAATACTATTAACTCATTTCAAGGATTAATCGCGAAATAATTCGCCAAGGGTGCCACCACAATTTTAGTAAAGATGCTAAATTCACACCAAAAGTGGATGTTTCGTAATTATTTTACGCCAACGCCATGTATGATGCTCTACGTATGATAAGTTTATTTTGGAATATCCGAGAAAGTTTGTTAGAAGATCCTTCTCGCTGACTTTAAGATTTTTAATATAAATTCAGTAAATCACATGTATTATTTCATAAAAAATCTAAATTTGTCATATTATAATGAATTTTATGTTTCGTATTTGTATATTTTAATTAATAATTAAGTAAAAAATTCGGACGACAGAAAAAAAAAAATTCTTGCAAACTACCTGCATGTGAAAGTGATACGATCTCGCTTTTAGGTTAAATTTCAAATACCAAATGTAAAAGTACAATTCTTAGTTTGAATATCTTTTTTCAATTTCTTTCTTCTTTAGAAGTCCTAAGAACAAGATAAGACTCAAACAAAAGTCACTAATACCGCCATCAAATCTGCAGCGCATAGATCATCCCTCACGTTCCTCCGGGCAAATAGATGCCAGATTCCAGACTCTAATGACTCACAGGGAGACCAGAAGTTGCAGCATCTTCGCATACAAGGTTACTCCTCAAGAAAGTTTCGTTCGGAGGCGAGTTGAATGTCTTGAATACCTGCTCATATTCAGAATGGCAATTTCCTTTCTGACGAGCTTTCCTCATGTTTCCAATAACTTTGTTATGGGCTCTTCTTTTCCAGCAAAACATGATTGGCATTACTAACGAAGTAAGAAGATAGTGTTTCAGGGCGATTTTGTATCTTATCATACTTTTTTTTTTTTTGCTTCTGTAACCGCCGGGTAGATGAAAGTTGACCGTTATTCGCTTGAATGTTCGATCAGTAGAACCAAAATGCATAAGAATTCATATTTCAAACAATGGCTATATATTTTAGCCATTTATACTAGAGATTTTTTTTTATTTTAAAATTGTTGCCATGTTTTTAAGTTTCAGTATTAACTCTTAAAATACAAATTGCTAATTTCATGAAGAATTCAAAATTAAATAAATATACACAATTTTGTATTTTATAATTATACAAAATTTTGTTTTTAAATTTTTGCATTTTATAATATACAAAATTATTTTGTATTTGTAATTTGAATTTTTAGTATAATAATTTTAAATATATGCCAATTCTGTTCTATCATATTTCTCCTTACTTACAATATTTCAGATACTACTTGGATCCAAATGACAAAATTCTGCAAACATTATGGAAAATATTATTTGAAATTAAGGATAAGGAAGCATTCAATATCTTTAATGACTATATTTCTTTAAATGGAATTAGCATCCTGAGCAGAACTTTAAGTTTTATTGTTTATTATTTAATTATTGTTTTATCAACTAAGTACACGATAGTTGTTTATTTTTGTTATAATTTTCAAGTTTCCTCCTTGAAACAAGAGAATTTTTTTTTGTTAAAGATTGGTAGAAGCAAAAACAATTTCAACCCCTATTTGCATTAGCAAATTTTAATGTGATGTTTTGGCACATTTGTATAATAATAAATTACCAAGATTATAAATAATTTCTACATTTTTTTTCATTAAGAATTGTAATTATAATCATTTAAACACTTACATTACAATAAATTACCAAGATTATGAATAAAACTCTACAGTTTTTTGTTGCTAATTGTAATTATAATCGTTCAAATCGTATCTTTGAAGCAGTGTTGTAATATATTAATTAATTGTAATGCAGTATAAACTTTTCACTTTATTCGGTGGCTTTCAAACTCTTGTAAATTGGTCCATCATAACTTAATATAACTACACGTTCATCATTTTTGTCCATTTCTTAGCACAAGTACTTTTATTTTTTTACATTAATAGAAATTTAACTTTTAATATGATACGCAATAGTAAAAAGTACCTCTCTCGTTAATGAGTTTCGTTAATAATATTTAATGAATAAATGTTCATTTATAGTGCCCTCATGCTGTTCTCAGTCTTGGGGATGGAGGGTTGCTAAGTACACGAGCTACAACAAACATTCCCCCAATCTATAGCCAATAGGTCGCATATTGAATTAGGAAATTTAAAGTTGACTGTAAATTTTTTCTCAATTTAGAATTATTTTACTCATAAAGAATTTACCTCATTTCTTTCATACAGGAATCTAACTACCTTACCTATTAACCATTTAGCTTTCTTTTTTTTATGTTTGACCGAAAGGTCATGCTTACTTTATTGATGAGAAAGTATGATAAAAAAAATATCTGTTTCAATCTTTGGATTCGATAAAAGCCAGCTTTCTGGAACGACGCCTTCACTAAGCAGAACTTCCACTATTCTGAGCAAAGGCCGGGGTGGGCTTTAAAAATCTCATGCTGGCCTCCCTCCCTCTAGCAATCCTTCTCTTCAAAGCTATCCCACCCCCTCTTTTTTTATTTTTTACTTTCATACTCTCCTTCCGAAGTGTGTCCATAAAGAAGTTCGACATCTGGCCGGCATTGATCGGTTTTCAGCCGATCATGTCTGTGACCCGTTTTGCGTCATCAGTCAAAAGAATCACGTCTATATATCACGAGGGACGCCGACGCTCGGGACATTTTTAACTCCCGAAATTTCTTATCCTTTTCCTTAAAGAAGAGTCTCCTGGAAGAGTTTGAAAACGAAAGGGGATAGGGAAAAGGTAAGGAAGAAAATGAAAATTATATTAAAAAAAATCCCAGCAGATGGTCCACTTCTTCAAATTGAAACGTGACAAAATAAAGAATCGGTGAAGACGTGTCTTTGGCAGCGCTGTTTTTAATTAGCATACTTTTTTAAGAAGCCTTTACGAAGATTCAGCAGCGATTCTTTATATTTATATTCCATCCAGAAATGTAAACCTAGTGAAGGGAAGGTATATCACAGTTGGGAAAAGTATACTTACACACTCCAATATCATGTTTTATGGATGTGGTGGAGGTTTATACGAGAAGAAAATTATACGGCGAGTTTAGCGTGTGTTCATACATAATTTTTCAGATGGAATTGAAAACGGCAAGTTTTATAGTTGTGGATAGTAAATAAATCTTGGGGAATCGAGTTCTTCTTTTCTTGAGGGATGCTTGAATGATGACGTGGCAGTTGAAGCTAAGGAAAAATCGTTCGTAAAAGGGTAGTATACGGACCATAACTTATAGGTGAAATCGAAAAGAAGTTTTCTGGAATTCTTCGATAATCTCTTGCTTACTCAATTCGTTATCGCGTTTATTTCGGGAAAATATATCATTTTGTGGATAACTATTTCTGATGTTTGCGATGGATATTTGATTTACGATCATTTTGATGGATTTTTCCCAAATAGAATTTATTAATTTTCTTATCAGAATTTTAAATAATGCAAGCAATATTCAAATGGATTTGGAAATACATGTTACGGATGACGTGGTTAATTTATCATTATTTTACTTCAGGCAACCCGTTATTACTAATAATAACTTATCAACGTGATAAACAGATTAGTCATTTCAATTACCATTAAATTACCAATCCAGTTACCAATCAAACCGTTAGATCATTCTATTCACATCAACTGACTGTAACAAATCGTTCCTGTTTTATTATTATTTCGATTTCAATGACTGACTATGAAATTAAAAATGGAGTCAACCACTTTTGTTTATGCTCGTTTTATTTAAAGAGATTTCAAAGGATGGTTCATTTTACAAATGCTATTTATTTAAAAATTACATAACCGATAAGACGATGTGAGCCAATCAAAATTATCAATCCATTTGCCACATTATTAATAATTACCCGTTATTATTATTAATTGTTCATTATTAATAATGATAACAAGTCAATGTGATAAACTAATTAATCAGTTTTAATGGTAGCTATCGTTTTATTGATTATATTTGAAAAGAATATTGAGCATTTGTAAAATTAACTGTTCTTTTTAATCTTTCTTACAAGGATATCACAATCAGCAATAACTTTATTCCATTTTTAGTTCATATTCATGGGTTGAAATCGAATAAGACAGGCGCTTCTTCAGATATGGTTCTGATGTGAAATTGATTTTTTAACATTTTAATTGAAAATGAAGACATGCTAACTTCAATAAAGCATTTAAAATTATAGTTATATATATTATAGTAGTTTCACAATATCTTGTGAAACAATGACTTTCAATTTTAGGAAGTTCTATCAAAAAGCAAAGTTTTTAAAGTGAAATACATATTCTCCGTCAAAAGATCTCGCTCAACCCCATTAACTGGGTTTTTTAAACCAAAGTATGTATATATAATTTGTGTCTTGTGCATCTTCGTATTGTTGATTAACATGACCAAGTGATTTTATTGAATGGCATTGATTGTATATAAAGACAAATTTATTTTAATTTAAATGAGAAAGAACTGATTTTATAGAAAGCAAATTACGAAGAATTGCAATTATGCTATTAATGCCCCTTTTAAAAGTAACACTAGAGCTATTTTGGAACAAACGTCGTGAATTTTAGCCATGATCAGATGATAAGGACGACATTTGAAACAGTATATTTAGAGTACAAAACCTCTAAACTCTATATTTAGAGTACAAAAGATTCGGTCCCACTGTTTCCCCATCAATGGGAATAAGTGTAAGTGGGTCTCGCCCCTACAACCCTCTGATCTCGAAGCCGAAATCTTAGACACCTGGACACGATGGCCTTTCATAAATTAAGAAGGAAAACTTTTAAAATTAATTTCAAAGAATACCTAGAATTGAAATGAAATCACTATTAACCCATATAAAGTAAATATTTTGGCAGATGCAAGCTTATTGTTTATTCTAGTTCAAACAAATTAGAAAGTTCCCGAACATTTATTTTTAATTTATTGATAACTTACAATATTGTTTGCTAAAATTGCATGTAAATCTTTCCTTTCATTTTTAAAAACATGAATCGAGCTTTTGAATATTATTATATTTTTCTGACCGCTAGGTTGGCAAGTTTTAATAAGAAACTAGCAAATTTCTTTTATAAATCAAATGTAATATTTGCCAAAAATGCATCAACTTTAACTTACTGCATATTCGGTTTAACTTACAGCATATACATTTTGCTTATTAAAAGTTATATATTACAGTGAAGTTCATATGAAAATTTTAGCATCCAAGACATTGTAATCCATGAACCAATGCAGAAAATCCAGCTGAGATTTCTGGGATTTGGGGGGGGGACAGTACGTGAGATTGTTGTTTTTATTTGGGGTTTATATGGGACAACGAAGATTATTAGAGTAGCCATAGAAATAAATCTGAATCTCAGTCAGGTAATATAAAAATATCCTTACATATATTTTCACAGTTTTCTAAAAGCAAGTAAGAAATCTTTAATGTTTATTCCACTATTTTAACATACTTTTCAAAAATTAGATTTGGGAAATATACTTAATTTTTACCTTTATTTCATATTTAAAAATCTTTGTTATTTCGATTTTAGACCCTAACTCAGTCTTCTTATAATAGAATTGAATCTCGAATATCAGTTGCCTATTGATAAGATCTCAAAACCAGAATTAGAATCTTCCAAACTTGAAACAAAATTCAAGCAAATATCTGCCATGTATATGGGTTTAGTGCAATGATAAATATGTCATTGAGGGTTAAATGCATCTCTGCTGGCTTGGTGAGATAGTTCAGACAAAGGAAGGTAGCATTTTAGGTATCGTCTTATCTACGTTTCAAAATTGAGGTCCATTCCAAAATAACCCTCATATTACTTCCAAAAACATTAAAATAATTAAATTCCGAGTTACTTACCATCTAAACTGTTAATTATTTATTATTAAACACTGTTATCTATTATCATGAATTATGGTGGGGTCTAGAAAATACTGAAAAGTCAAAGAATGCTATATCACCGTCTGGAGTATTTTCATGGAGGAAAGGCCTTATATTGATAGATACATTTTTAAAAGTATCGCGAAGGTGTTCTAAAACAAGAGCCAAGCCTGAAAAATAGATTTTCTATACAGCTATTTTCAGATATTTACAAAAAAAAAAAAAAAATACTTTTGTGATTTTTACAGCTCTTATTTTTTTTTTGTTTTGTTATAATATGATATATATTGTGCAACGGGACTCAAAAATGTTCAGTTTTGAATAATAAACTTTAAAGTTTTGGAAAATTTTAACGTGAGGAAATCGAGATTTTTAAAACTGAAATTAGTTCTTAATAACATAACAATGTCCAATTACAAATCAGCTCTACTTACAAACTGCCTATAAGCATATTAATGGAGCGAAACTTGAGCGATTAATATGCTAGAATTATGGACCAATAACGAACTAGAATTATGGAACAATTCTTTGGCTTGGTATATAGTTGTAGGAGTTTTATGTGTTATTATCAATAGTTTAGTTTGTTTGCAAATTACTTAAACCGTCATGTGTCATTTTTAAATATTTTTATAACATCAGTATTACAAAGCTTCACCTATAAATTAGTATGCAAGTATTAGAGTGTTCTAGAACGAAATAAACAACTAAGAGGCCACGAAAAAGGATTTTCGAAATACGAATTTCAGAACTCGCAAGCAAAAGAAACAAACAAGCAAATTCACCAAACTATCTTCTGATTTTTTTCCCCAAATTCCGTCCCTAGAAACTCGCAATCTTCTAGATAAAACACAAGATTCTTTCATCTGAAGTTCAACGCTTTACCAAGGAAAAAAAATTCGAATGATATGCGAATCTCCATCCAAACGAATCCCTATACTAAAAATAGAAAAGTTTTCGGGCTCGGTTTGCTAAAGGGGCAGAAAGCTCGAGGGAGCACGTTCGGCTTGCCGAATGTTCTCAACGGCTGACTAGTTCTAATTGAAATTTCCCGAATTCTTGTATTCTCTTTAGCAGGGCATCATAAGCCGTTGCTATTTGAGAGGCAAACCCCCTCTGGAGGCTGAGAGAATTGCTTCAAAGGATTCTTATGGGAAATGTATCTGTACCATGCATAAACCGAGTAGTCTGAGGTTTGATTTCTTGTTCCACGATTAAGAAATTGAATACTTGAGAATAAAGCGGTGCATTCCAATTAGTTTAAAATAGCTACGTTGAAAATTAGTGTTAAACATTTATATTGTTGAACATTTGCTATGCTAAGAATCGTACCTTAATTTATTTTTTACCTCAGAGAAACGAAAAGTTTGAATCTCCCAAACATCTGTAAAAGTGGAACCAATTTGCGTTTTCGATATATAAGTATTCCAGAAAAAGTGGAACAATCATACAATTTGTAAATAGGCAAATACTTCCAATTATCAAGTTTCATAAAATATACGAAATTTTATTAAAATATTTTGGTTTATGTGGATATTGATAGTTAAAAGGCAAAAAAAAAACTTTTTATACGACCCTTACAATACAAAAGTAATAGTAAAATTGTATCTCCCATTTATCTGCTTACAAATATAGTTTCGCGTTTCCAGCTGGAAAATGTTCAGATATATGCTTATTTTAATGCAAAGGGAGATGATCACAAATTTCAAATGTTGTGTATAATTATTGTAGTTGCAGTGGAATTCTGAAAAAGAACATTTTCTCCTTATTACTGTCCGAATAATATTAAAATTTCTTAAAAAAATTGCTTATTTCACGAAACGAGGAGCGTTTTAAAATGTTGATATTTATATAATATGTAATCAGAGAGTTGACAAAGTTGCAGAATGCCAAAACGTTTTCCAAATTTTCAGCACTCTTCAAGAAAAAAATATTTGCAGAATAATTTAGAGATTTAAAATTGAAGGATTCTTACTTTGCAGTTGAGGATGAAACTTTATAAAACTGATAGAGAAAGCTGAATGGTCATCTGTAAATAACTATAAGAGCAAAAACAAGATTTGAAGAGGAATACAAAAATTAACTATATTATATATATTAAATAATAAAATACACATAGAATTTACAATCTAAATAACAAAGAAATAATAATGTCAGTGTATGTATAAAACTTGCATTGCATTTATATATACAGGATTAGTAAGAAATAAGTTACCCACTTCAGAGAGCTCTAAAATTCGTTCTATTGATCGAAATGAGATAAAATTTGAACAACAGATTATTGAGATGATGCGCTTTACATTTATTAAATAAAAAATCGTTAGGTGGCGTTGTAATACACATAAAATCATTTAATATGGTTTATAATTGTTAAATGAAGTAACATTAAAATTGCTCAATATGTCCTCCTTCATTTTTAACAATATGCTCTAATCGGAGAACCATATTTTCTATTGATGACCGGCGTGAGTCTGCCAGAATATTAAGAATATGGCGTCGTCCTTTAGATCTGGTAGAGATGATGGCTTTTTACGGTATTAGGAAATGACACCTGATAACTCGTGCTTCTGTGACATGCTGTGTTAACAATCGCTTTACACGACAATCAATAGGATATGGTGCACCATCCTGCTTGAAAATGATGTCTTGAAGGCAACAACGCTGTAGAAGAGTTGGGATTGCAAAATCCCTCAGAATATTATGGTGCCCTTGTCCTGTGACGGAACAGGTTTAGATTCCTTTTTAAGTTACCTCTTCAAAGAAATACGGTCAAATGATAAAGGTAGCTGTAAAACCATACCATACTGTCACTTTTTCAGGATGCAAGGGTTGTTCCTGGATAACGTGAGGATTTTCTTCTGCCCAAATTCGATAGTTGTGGGTGTTAATTTCCCCACTGAGGCAAAAGTGGACTTCATCACTCCACAGAATTTTCCATGGCCAAGTTGTGTCAACCACCATTCGAGCAAGTTACTGAAATGCAAAAATTTTTCGGACCTCTAAGTCCCCATTCTGCAACAGGTGCAAAAATTTGATTTTGTATGGATAAAAATGCAAAATCTGCCTTTCGATTTTTCGTAAAGTAGAATACGGCGTATTCAGAACACGGGAAACAAGGGAAAACTCACATTATTAAGCTGCGACACACTGTTTGCTTCAATGAGCGTGGTCACAACATTTTCGACGCTGGAAGACGAAATTTTTTTTTTCGTCCTCTACTTGAAAGAATGCCAAGCTGGCCATTTTTTTTTTTTTTCAAATTTCTGCATCACCTTGCATAGGACACCTGGAGACATTGGACCTTTATGTATCTGCTTCATACGATGAAATTCCTTTAGAGCTGCAACGGAGTTTTGTTGGTTCTGGTAGAACAATTTCACCAATAGCGCTTTTTCTTGCAACGTAGGCATGATGAACAGAGAAAAAACTAATGTTCGTGCAGAATTCGCCTCTTTTTATACAAAGAAAAATGGTAATAGACATGCGCTGTAACTCAAATTATGTTTCATATTTTAAATATATACAAATAAATGTCATTTCTGTTACAGCGCCATCAATTGGTGAATTTTTTTACTATTTTTTTTTAATTTGATAAATGTAAAGCGCATCATCTTATTAATCTTTAGTTCAAATTTTATCTTATTTGGACCCATAAAACGCATTTTAGAGCCCTCTGAAGTGGGCAATTTATTTCTTGCTAACCCTGAATATGTAAAGGATGCTTTGCACAGAGCAAAGGTAAGAGGCCATGCTATATTATGCTTTTAAAGATTATTTATTGGAAATCTCCTATCGGATTTGAAATCGCATAAAGAGCGCAGAGAGAGGTGAGTATATGTCAAATATGCTTTAAAAATTCAATGCCCAATTAGAAAAATGAGTACGTTTTAAACGAAGTTCAAAATGATAGGCCTATAAACGTCTATGAGTGGAGGGAATAAATTATTCAAGTAATTGCGCATTATGAATTTTTTCATAACATTGATTCCAAGCAGATATAAGATTCTTTGTAAAAACAATTTTTAATAAGTTATAAGAATACAGGGGCTGACTCTTTCTTTTATAAAATGTCCTTGAAAGAAAATAGCAGATCAGATATTTGAATCGACATTACATATAATAATTATTTATTTAAATTTTTTTTTTCATTTATTTCGGATTATATAACCAAGATTCAAGGTGCTAACATGGAATTAACAAAAAAAAAAAAATGAAACTGAATGGAAATACACAATATTAGAAATAATTTTAAATTTAAATATTTTATTTTATTAATTTATTTTTAAATTTATAAATTTAATTTAAATTCTTCTCCGTTTATTCGACATTTATCACTTCTATCAATTTAAGATATTTATTATGGTTTCAACCATAACCAGAAATGGATACAAACATTATGTTTTATAAAGAAGATTGTAAAAGAAAAGTGTGTGTTTTTTTTTTCTAAATCTTCAAAAGACAATATAGGCATTATTTCATTTATTAATACTAAATTATTCATTAAAAATTCCATCAAAATACGAAAATAATATCCATTTGGAGCCATTACGTTTAAGGAAATCATAAATTCAGACAGATTAGTAGAATACTTTTTTTTAAAGTTTTAATAGGAATTTTAGTAGAAATAATCTCAATTTCCAAATGCTGTGCTTTACTGATTTAAAGATTAAACTTTTCAAATGCCTAATTTTCTAATCTCCTTATCGGTCTACTGTTACATGTTATAATCTGTTTCAAAATTTACTCCATGTATTCATATCTTAAAGATGTTTCTCTTATACGTTTCAAAAATGAGAAGATTATATCTTTAAGATGGTAATTTGTTTTCTATTTTTAAAATTATTTTTATTCTAATCAGACTTTAAATTCCTAATTGGAATTAAATGCATATTTAACTTAACATTTACATTAAGTTCTTCATGCTTTCAATATTAGATTTTTCTTTCAGAAGCTGAGTAGAATTTGTTAAGTAGTATTTAATGGAATGCATCCACTAATGCGATTTGTGTATTAAAATTAAGTCAATTCTTAGATGATTTTCTAATTATGGTAGATAACAATAAAAATCTTTTGATTTCTTTTTATGTAAAAGACAATTTATGTTTAATTAAATAAATTATATATTAATGAAAATTTGGTTTGGCAAATATGTTAATTGATTTGAAAAAATAAAATTTTATTTAAACATAAATGATTAATGCTCTAATAAATCTAAAATTATACTTTAAACTTTTTGACGATCAAAAGGTTTCTGAAAATTAGTTTATAGTTTACTTATTTTCTATTAAAACCAACTTATTAATGATGTAAAATCTTTGGTTTGAGTAAAAAATGATATATACCTCACCAGATTATGTAAAACAGATGCATGGATAATTATAATATTCTTCTATAGATTAAATTCATTATAAATGAATTAAATATTATTCAAAGTAACAATTACAAAAAACAGAGAAAGAAAAAGGAGCGATATGTTAATTATAACTTTTTTTAATAATAAATACGTGAGGGAGATGGTGCAAAAACTTCCCATGTATTAACATACCTGAAATCTTTACCATTTAAACATTTAAAGGAACATTTTGTTTCTAAAATTAATTCCAGTTTTCCATAACTCTTTCATAGATGAACTCTAAAAACGTATCATTTGATAGACACTAATGAAAGTTATTAATTGCTAATGAAACAATAAAAGTTAAAATAAATAACAAATTACATTTTAAAAACGGAAAGAAAATTAATATTTTAAAACAATGCAAATATGAAAGAAAAAATTAAATGGAAAGAATTTATAAGCTAGAACATTCCTCTTATTTAGCTTGTTTACTTTACATTTTATGGAATACATGGCTTAAATTTAATCGAATAAACCAAACACTCCTGACGCCGGAAATCGCGTTTACAGTTAAATAAACACGTCGCAATGCATAGCATAAATTCTAAATGCTACAACCCTCTCTTAATCATATCGTTTGGGCTTAAAAACATCACCTGCTCAACTTCTTCCGCTATTTATCGATATAGCACATGTGCCTCTCGATTCAGAGTATGGTTCACTAATTCCATAGCGTATTCAAGGTCCAATAATTTTAGAATAATCGCCATGCAGGCACGCTTGCCGGCTGTTTTAAAATGCACAAAGAAAGCGGCACTCAGCGTGTTCCTGCGAGGCCATTGTTTCACTTTGGAACGAAAGGCTCTTGAAAGCAATATCACTGTGACTGTATTCGTAGGTGACGAAGTTTCCTCGAAAGAATGGAAGTTTCCGCGTCGACGGTCTCCAAAGGTAATATTAAAGTGGTGCGGAAAAGAAGATATTCAGGTAAGAGAGGAAATAGACGCCAGGGGAAGGAAATGTATAGAATAACTTTTAAAAGATAGCGTGTCTCTCATCGCTTTTTAGTTTTCTTCTATTTTTCACTTCACGCTTCCGCGCTCTTAATGTACTTGGGTGATTCCGAAAGCCTTGAGTGTAAATATTGATAAAAGTTAATTGATTAAATAATTAAAGACACCGAAGTTGCAACCTCATTATTTAAGGTAAGAATTGCTTTCGTTTTAAGTACTGCTACGAAAGAGTTTTTGTATTGTTGGTGTTGCGCCTTGAAAGATTAAACAGAAAATTTGCATTTGGAATGTTTGAAAATTACCAAGATTTAAAAGGTATATTTATATTTAAAGCAATGTAAAATGAAATTGCTTTTTACTCTCTCGTGTATGATATAAAAAAAATTACTGAAATGGCCAAAACAATTGAAGTATTAGATTCTAAACCTGTTGAGAAAATTGATTTTCTCTAAGACTTAGTCCTTCCTGAATCAGAAAAAAAGTATTTTTTGGAATTTTATCTGTCTGAGAACGAAATAACTCAAACTCTTTGAACTAAATGTATGGAATTTGATACATAGACATTAGACAAAAATTCTGGATTTCTATCAAATTTTGAACGAAATCCAAAAATGCTTATTCAAAGAAAATCTGTTTTGTTGTTAGGTTATAAATGAAATCGCTAACTACAAATCATATAGGACTAAGAAGATATAATTTAGTACACTGGTTTAGCATCTAAAGCGTAGATTTTTATCAAATTATAAATTTTGTCAAAAATTTGATTATCTGTTGGTTTGTATTTACTTTACAGATTCGTTAGTTTCTTTCCTTTACGCGTGCGTGCGTGCGTGTGTGTGTGTGTGTTTAATTACCAGTTTTGTTTGCTCACACACAATTTACAGATATTCTTGCACCTTGAAAACGTCACGATAAAAGAATATTGTCATACTAAAAGGAATATTACGATAAAGCATTGTTTTTTTTAAGTAAATGGCATGAATATTATTTTATAGACATTGAGTTAGTGTGCTTGTTTACTAATGTCATTAATGGCGCTTATTTTTTACCGAATTGCTTATTATATTTTAAGTTTTAAGAACTAAAATGACAAAAAATCAAACATTTAATTTCGGTAAAAGAACAGTATCAAAAATTATCCTTAAAAAAGTAGAAAAAAGAGAAGAAAAATCAAATTGTGTTCAAGGCATATAAAATGAATGGATGATAAATCTAAAGCAAAGGAATGTTTGCAAATAAAAATGATATAAATTGTAGAATGTTTGTTTATTGACATTGTAGCCTTGTGATATTAGATTTATTTAAATAGTAAAATTATTTTATAAGATGCATCAATAGACGATGTAAAATTAATTTCTAGTCACTGCTTTCTATAAGAATAAATAAACTTATTAAATTATTACTATTACAATAATACACAAGCATTTATGAAACGTATTTTTAGTATATTTCTGCAATATAAATATCGTTTTTTGAAGATTCTTTAATGCATTTGTTTCAAATTACTAATAATTTTAGGAAATAATTCATATCGGAAAATATATTTATTTTATTAAAATAGAATTATTCAACATCAAATTTGAAACTTCGTATCACTAACACTATAAAGTGAAAAACAAATTCAGACGCCAATATTTTAAATTAAAAAACGGCCTCCAGGCACAATGTAAAGAGTATTAAGAGATTTAATGTATTGAAATCAAAGCAAACAGTCTACTTGTGAGCGATCCGTCTGATAAATTCTTCAAACTTAAGAATTGCATTGAAACGGCAAAAGATCTCAACAGACATTGCTTCTCTTTTCAGTAGGGGAGAAAACTTGAATTGAAATGTTTACATTTTTACAATTCTTTCACAGATTAGCTATTTTGAAGCGATGTAGAGATGCTGTGGTTCGCAGGCTTCGAATGTTGACGGAGCCTTTCGGCGAAATGCTTTGAATGTGCAACATTTGAGTAAAAATAACAGTGTAACGAGCGTAAAGTTAGGAAGTTTGCTTTTGTGAATTTTCTATCCCAGACACTTTTCTCTATGAATAAACGTAGTAAATCATTTAATCATATGAATACATTAGACTTCGATAAAAGAGTTTTAACATTGAAGAGAGTTGTGTTGACTGGTGATTTAGGAAAATACTTTCAAAAAATAATTTCACCGAATATTTGTCATTTCCTAAATTCAAGGACAAATTAAATGAAACGTCATCATGATAATGGGGAATAGAAGTTTGAAGAAGAGGACGTTTAATCAAGGTTTCGTCGTCAGATGAGTACGGTTTAATTTTTTGTATTCTTATGCCGTGACTGATTACCAACGTACAGGATATTTTATTTTAACATTCTTGCTGATGATGACTGATACGTTACGGTTAATTTGAATAATCGATTATTATTAATACTAACCAGTCATTATTAATAATAAGCGAATCAGCTGGTTAAAGTGAATAATTTATGAGCATTTATTCACATTAATCGGTTATTAATAAAAACTAAATGAAGTTTGGTCAATGTCAGTTTATCCGCCAAACTACTTATTATATTATTTATTACATCCGTCAATAAATCCATACGTTTTTTTTAAATGCTTCAAAATACTTTTTTATTCCCTTCAACAGATAGATATTGGGATTGTTTAAAACTAAAAATTAAGACGAAACTAATTAATCTATACTTATAATAAAGCTCAATATGTGTGTGTGTGTGTGTGTGTGTGTGTGTTGGCGCTCTGCAAGCCAGACCATTCAACTATAGCTACCAAATTTGGCACGTGTATATCTTGGAGACAGGCAATGTGCACCTGGGGGTTATTTTTCAAATTTTTAACTAGGATTTTATTTATTTAAAAATTAAGCGAAATTTTGACGTGTTTCTGCTATAACTTCCGAAAATATTACCGCACAAAAAATGTTTTTACATGAAGTTAAAGATCAAACATTTATCTTAAATGATACTAATGTTTTAATCTTAAAATTAAATTTCTATTTTTAATTAATTTTTAAATAAATATTTTAACTATGTTTTTCAATAATTTTTTTCGTAAAAAATAAAAATTAAAAGCAAGCACGTTTCGCATTCATGGGAAAAAATTAGCTTTTTTCAAAGTGTTGCCATCACATTGATTTAAGCTTCAAATAAAAAATTAAATCTTTTTGGAAATGAAATCTGCAAAAGTATAATTTTCGGCACGTGTTTGTAGGAAATAAAACAAATATGAAATATTATTTTTTCTAAAAAATAAATTGAAGAAAAATTATTTTATGATCTTTTACACTCTCTATACAGGGTGTTTATTTAGTCCTGGAGCCAATTTGATGTTTAATGACTCATAAAATAACGAAGATAAAAACAAACTTATGGCATTTATTGATGGAATAACTCATATATTTTCCTTTTCAGGTTTGAATATTTTTACTTTTGTAAATATCGTCTGCGCGTGTGATTAATTTCAGATAATTTCATTTTCCAGTCTAAATATCTGTACTTTTCTAAATATCGTCTGCTTATTAATTGCAATATTCTCTCTTTTGTTTTTGGCAACTATTGAAATGTTATGTTTACTTTGTAGTGTGTGTGTGTGTTTGCTCTATGTAGTAGTTTTGTATGTAATGTTTTATTCGAGCGGATATTAAGGAGAATGCATACACCACAAGAGAAAGCACAGATTTTATTGTGGTCATAGAGTTAATTTCCAATCAACTAAGTCACTGACTTTTAAGAGTTAATTTCCAATCACTTAAACTGACTGATTTATGAAAATTTGAATATCACTATTCAATAAAAAAAGGATAATTTTAGATTTTTCATCGATCGCTTCAAAGAAAATACGCCAATCAGCGCGCAGATTTCTCAATATTAATTGGCCTAAGATTATGAAAATGTTGAGTTTTTCTAAATTTTTAACATTTAAAACTTCATAAATAAGTCTTAGTTGATCGTGGAAAATAGAAACATTCATTCATTTATTTAAAATTTGGTGTGTCCAGAATATTTCTCAGAATATGATACCTTACTGCATTAAATTTATACTTCATAATTTTTGAAATATATTTATAGGCAGGAACAAAATACTATTATTGATTTCATTTCAATCCTTTTGAAAGCAAAACTAAAAACTGAATTTTATGCTGAATCTCAGAAATTTTTGTTGAATTATTGTTTGAGATATTACATAAATTATGAAAAATATTTTGTAGTTAACATAAGACTTAAACACCGAGTGATTCTGTTTGAAATACTCACATTCAATAATAATTAATAAATAACAATAAAGATTCAAAATAAAATAAAACGCTTGGTTTTATTAAAAAATATCTTAATATTAATTGCAATTTCATCATTTACATTTTAAATTAAAGTTGTAGTTTTGCCGGAAATGGCAACAAATTAGCAAAATATATATAGTAAATTGAACGAAACGATCTAAACAATATAAGTTTGGTATGACTATCAAAATTTGAAGATTAAAAATGTTTTGTTTGAGAATCCTTTAAGGTACCAGTTACTTGAAATATTTAATTGAAAATTGTAGCGAGCGGCAATACTGGCGAACCGGCTGGTCGCCAAAGGCGGCTAGTTATAAAATAAAGAGAAAGAAGTTAGAATAGGTATCATAGAAAAACTTCATAGCAAGTTGAAAAAAATATACAAAGATGTACATCCATGCCCCACCTCTATATAAACCATTTAATCACATTGATCAAACTTCATTAGCAATTATTAATAATAACCGGTTAAGGTGAATAACTTACGATATTTCTCACTTTGACCAAAATAAGTGGTTTTTATTAATAATGACTGGTTATTATTATTAATAATGACAGATCATTCACCCTGGCCAAAATAGATGCAAGTATATCATAATAACAAAGTTGCAAAGTTGCATATCATAATAACAAAATGGTAATCCTCATTCTCACATGTGTTCAATAATGCCTCTCATTACTTTACAGGATGCAAAATGTTAAACTGATGTCCATATATAATTATATTTTTAATTTCCCGAATAGTTTCAATAAATGGTATGCCAGTTTAATAATACACAATACGTATATAATAAATATTATAATTTTATAATGTAAATAATAAATATAATAATTAGGTTTAAATTAAAATAAGCTTTAGCACAGAATTTAATTATACTTCCTGTAATCCTGGAGAAATCCAAACAGAAACTGCAGTTTGGGAGATTAAATCCCTGATCCAAATCATTTTAGTCAAATTAATGTATAAAAATTTTCACTCTTTAGATTGAGATTATGTTAAAGTATTCATAATCTATTATAAGAAATATTGCCATCTTTGGCGACTAGCTGTTTTGCTTGGAATATTGGTTTTGAATTTCAATTAAATCTCAGATGTATAATTTAATTTTCACGATTCTTTCAAAACCATATTTATAAGCACAAAATTGGTATGGCATTTATTTCGCGTTATTTTTAATACTAATAATTATTTTTTGTTCCCTTCGTATTATTATTCGAATAGAGCATCCGATTCCTATGACATCAAAATGCTATTGAAAACCCAACTGCTCTTAATTTAACTCTCATGCAAAAAATTATGCAGATACTAAATGGTATCTTTATTCCATAGTTCTTTCGAATAGAAGAAAATCACATGATTAAATATTTGATTAAAAAATAAAATCATTTTGAATTAGAGTATAACAATAAAATATGTTTAGAAACTTAGAGAAATCTTTCCTAAATATTTTTTGATTGACAATTAAATTGATATTGCAAAAAAGACAATTTTGAAATTTTAATATGGTACAAATACAATTTTTCAGAAAAGCACCAAAATGTCCCTTAACTTCTAATTAAAATTTCTAGAATTCGTTCGAATAGTTTTTTTACCATTCTCCAAAGTATAAATGTGCCAAATCTGATAGCTGCATGTCCATAAAATCTTTTTTGTAGAAAAGAATGAATTATAAATACATATTAAATTAAAATAATTATGTTCTAAAAACGCAAGAAAATTCTTTGATTTCTTAAGAAATATAAAAAAAAGACTACTTATATTAAATTTAGAATAGAAATAAAACATTATCACCACTATATTTTAATTTCGGAATTAAATTTAATATTTTTGAACGAAACTGGAAATAAAATAATATTTAATGGCAAATGCTTTCACAAAAACTTTTAAATTCATAGAGTCTCATCTTATGTTTTGAAGGAAGAAATTAATATTTATTTGCGATTTCGGCATTGTCTTCCAGTAAATTTCCATACATAATTAATTAAATATATAATGAAATGTTTTTCAGTGCATTCACATATATTATAAATGATACATTTTAATACGGTAATATTTAAGCTACTCAATGCTGGAATATTGAAAAGTATAGTTGTTCTACGAAAGATTCAATTAAAAATTTTCTTTTCACTTGTTCAAATCCACTTTTTATATCATTTCATTTTTAAAAAATGTATTTGTTTCATCAATCTATAACCTGAAAAAAAAATCCGAATATTTATAATTCTTTATTTTCATTAAATAAAATTATACAAAAATCGTTACAGCAAGAATTAAACATAGTTCCATCCTAATAAACAACATAACGTATTTGGTGGCCCAGGATACGTAAATTTCAAAGAAGTTTAGGAATCTTTACTATATATTTAATATTTCGATATTTCCTCTCTGAAAGTGCACTACATTTATGCAAAATCTCATTCCGACTTAATTTTCCAATCAGTGTTCTTTCTCTGTAAGTATAATTCAAAATTGTGTGGTTCATTTGAAAATACTGTCCATGGTACTTTAAAATTTAAATTTAATATTGATGCATGACTTCACTGCACAAATATAAACATATTCTTTAATTTGTTTCATCGTTTGTTTGCGAAACTATCATTGCTAAGATTCATCCAACATATGGCAATATCAACAGTGTGTTTATGAATCCAAAAACTTAATTTATAAACTTATTTTTACCCTTATCATGCCCTTTACTGTGTTATCATTTTTCCACATATATGTGTTGTATGTGTGTATCACACCATATTTGTTGATCAGCAGAACAAAAGATCCGTGGTCTTACCGTGAGGATCTATGAAACCTATTCATTTTGTCTATAGCATCAAGGGTTTTGGGATTATTTTAAATATTTTTAATTTTTTATCAATTTTTTTAATCAATTAATAAAGATTTAAATATTTTTCCTTTGACATTTAGGATAGACTAGATGAATAAATTGAGGAATAGCTAGAAATTCTGAGAAAGTTATGAAGTTGAGAAGAGAAGTTCTTGAGACAACAGTGGATTTCATCACATCTGTGATAATTCTGTACCATAATTTGAAAGAAAATAAATAAACAAAATAAATTATCAAAATAAAGAAAAAATTGTTTTCTGTTATTTTCTACAATGAGTCTTATTGTTTCTTACATTTTTATTTGGGGATTTTTCACTTCATTTATAACAGAATCTAATAAGTGAAGAAAGAAGACTATAAAACATTTTAATAGAGTTTGGTGCCATATGGCTGCGAGTTAACACTTGCGTGAAATGACATAAAGGATCGTGGGTTCAAAAGCGAAGTAAACATTCATGTATCTCAATCTCATCAGGCCATGGTTCAAAAATATGAGATTGAACACAACACAATCCTAGTAGGATTTTAACCTATGAATAATAGGTTGGAATAATCCTAGGAGGAGAAAAAGCGTTGATTTAGCTGAATTACAATGCAAAAAAAATAGTATTGTAAAATTAAAATATTAGCGTGAAATTATTCATAATTTCATGATAGAATCTAATAATAATACTTCCATTATTGTAAAGATTGCCTAATTCAGTAAAAATGGACATCAATAAATGTAAGCATTGATAATAAACAATGATCCTTTCATTTATATTGATATTTTTCTTAACTTACACAATATCGTATCAACAGATTTTACAGAATTGAATTTGAAACTTTTGTAAAATCTCTAAAAATTACTTTCTTCATTAAATTACGTCACTATCATTTTTGCTATCTCGTATATAAAATCTCGTATAATATATATAAAATATAAATTTACTATTACAATATATATATTGTAATAGTAAAAAAAAGTAGATTTTTGATGAATGTCTGAGATCAAAAAATTTGCTTTTGAACACTATAAGTAAAAATCCCTTTGATCTGAAAGGTAGAAGTTTGGCATATGGTTCACGTATCAAATTTGTTGATTCCTATCAAATTTTGAACAAAAACCATTCAGAAGAGGTTAATTCAGCAGATTTGTACGATTACTACAAAATGAAGAGAGTAGATGGATAAATGTTTGATCCATACATTTATCATCCAAATTGTAGATTTCCATTGACTTCAGAATGAAATCCGACAAGTATTGACTATTTGTCGTTTATTACTTTCACAATCATACAAACGTGGTAACTCAAAAATGCAATGACTTAAATACATGGAATTTCATATGCTTTTGATAGTAGTTCGAATTCTATATCAAATTTCGTTTTAAATCGGCCATAAAGAGCCTTCAAAATAAATATTCAGCGTCTTTTACTTTTATGTTATTTTCATTTTATGATTAATTGAAAAAAAAGATATGCTGAAGATAACATGCTACTTGGCTCTTCCGTAACTAATTCTTGCCAACGGCATATGTCTAATTATACAGATTTATTAGTGAAAACGCGATTAATTTTACGAAACACATTTATACTAAAACCACTTCTGGCAGTTTACTTCCATAATTCCAAGATTTTAAATGATTTTATAATTATGTTTAAGAATAAATATTTCTTTTGCATTCTTAAAATTAAAAAAAAATCAATGGTGTCGCTTATATATTGAAATTATTTTTATCAAAGTATCATAAATTTTAATTTAAACCATAAATAAGTTTTTGTAGGGTAAAGAGATATAATAATAAATGAAAAATAAATAGTTCAATGGTTAGTATTTCGTTAAGGAATGAATAGTAAGTGGTGAGTAAAATTATTAAATGAAAAAAAATTATTGAATTTTCTAAAACGTATTTTTGAAAACGAAAATAGCTTGCACAATGTTACGATGTTGGTGCAAAGGCAGCAGCATGCGAACTGTCATAAAATAATACAATGTTTTGTATTTTTTTTTTCAAGTCAAGAGACGAGTAAAATTATTAAATGAAAAAATTTATAAAATGTTCTACTTGCAGGAAATGCGGTAATGAATTTGAAATACAAAATGTATTTTTGAAAAAAATAGCTGCCACCGCTTAATACAAATTTACAATCTTGATGTAAAGACAGCCTATGAAGTTTAAATTATCGGACTTGCTGCGGTTTTTATTTATTAATGTCCACATTCAAAAGGCAACAAAGAAACTGTCATGCCGGATTTCGAGAATACCCTTTCTTCCAGATTCACGGAAACGAAATTTTTGATATATAAATATACATACCTTTATATATACCATTAAATGAATGTATGACACTTCATACTAAAGAACTAAATTTACATTAACTATTACATTACATTGACTATTAGAGATGCTTTAAAACGTTTATTAAATGCATTCCTGAATGAAATTTCTATTTTAAGCTTCAAAATCAACATTATGTGCTTAAAATTCCAATCTATTTTTTGCTTAAGAATATTTTCAAAATAAAGAAACTAAATACAATTTTTTTTATTCGAATATATCATTCCTATAACAAAAATTCGGTTAAAGGTCTTTTGATATACAAAATTTATATTTTTTACTAGAATTAGACTCTCACAAAAAAACATGCACTAATGCGATTATATTATTTATGCATCAAAATAAAATATATAATCTGATAAAGGATTTTCAAATATATTGTCTTACAACGTATATAATCTTA
>JAPMOR010079701.1:0-16327 GCA_026543865.1 Argiope aurantia | reverse complement strand
TTATTAAAATTATTATTATTAATAATAATAATAAAATCTTATTAAAATTATTGTTATTAAAATTATTATTAATAATAATAATAATAAAATCTTATTAAAATTATTGTTATTAAAATTATTATTAATAATAATTAAATCGCATTCAATCTATATATAAAGAAAACGGCAGCCTCGGACAGCTTAAGCAAAAGTAAAATGACTATGTCATTAAATGCACGAAAAGAAATGAAATTATTATGAAACCAGATTTTCACGCATTGTCTAATGTTTCTATATATTACTTTGATGCCAGTATTTTTGAAATTTTTAGCTCTCTTATATTTCATATATCTAAGTATAGTTTAGCTAAATGCTTTGCATTGTTTCCTGACAATGATTAACTTTTATCACCTATTTCCTGTCCAAACTGCACATGTACAAGCTCTGATCTTTAACTTAGTGAGATTTTGAAAAAAAAAAGAGAGTTAAGACCTCAATGCATTTGACATCATAGACACTTAATTCATCTGAGTTTAATACTGCCTTACTTGTGGCCGTGGTGGTCTGTTGGTGAAATCTCGGTTTAAGAATCGGAGGGTTTTAGGCTTGAGACTCGTTTCCACACATAAACCTTCGTGTAAGCGGGTTTGGGGAACGTTAAATCAGCTTGGGGAAACATCATCCCTCTGGAGTGGACGCTTGGAGAGGAAGAGTGTCAGCTTAGGTGTCATCCCAGTCATATGACCACGATTCAAAATTACGAAATCCGTCCCAAAATATCTCTGGATTAGAAACAAACTTTAATGTAACTAAACTAAACTTTAACTTATGGGAGAATAATAAAAAAATAACGAAATAAGACCCCCAATGCATTTGACACTACAGACACTCAATTCATTTGAATGAATGCTGATTTGCTTGTTTTAGCTCAATCAGATGAATCATCTGATATAATGCAAGCGATCTGATCACTATAGCTAATGCTGTTTTACATGTGCACCTCAATAAGAAGTGAAACTATTTCATATTTCTGGTTTTTACGTTGGTATTGTTTTGAACCAACAGTCAATAAGAAGTCAGAACCACTTCTACTTTTTCTCATTAGGATAACTTATTTAAAATAATCATGCTAATCTATTAGACTGCTCGTCATTTTCTAGACGATGAAAAAAACATAATTTATTGCCATCACAAATCACTTGCTTATGCTTTTTGCGAAAAAACAGACAAATTTTCTACTCGTCAAACTAAACAATTGGAATTTTCGACCCAGTTTTCAACCAAATATCTAATACGTTTCAGACGGTACCAATACTTTGTTTTTCTTCATGTAGTTGGCACTCACTTGCCAACTAAAATTGATTATAAAGTTATGTCTAAAGAACAAAATTTGATAATAATCTTAAATCTTTAAAGAAAAATGTTTCAGGTTTGAAAGTTAAGCCTATTTAACTTTCAAAGTTGATTTGCGATGCTTCAACATGTGTATACAGCCTTTAGCTTCAGAAATTTTCAGAAATTTTATTTTCAATAACATTTGTTACTTACTGATTGTAAACCAAAGAGAAATCAATTAAACACAGCTTTATCTAGCTTTCTTTTCAGAAAGATACAGTTCTATAGAAATTGCGTTTCCTGCCAAAAGAAATATAATATAGAAGCATTCCAAGTCTGCAGTAAGACAATTTCCTTTCACTTCAGCACGATTCATTCAAATTCATTTAGAAATAATTGGCCTATAACCACCATCTGATGGCTATGTTTACTGCCTCACGTATGTCCATAGATTTTCAATGGAGCCAGAAAATTTTCCATTGTCTGACGTAAAAATAAAACTTGTGTTTAAACATTTTTAAAGTCTGGATAATAAAGTTTCAAATATTTGAAATTATTAACACAGCTCGTAACTCACAGTTTAAATCGCAATTATTTCAGATGATTTTTAAGTTTACATCGAGCAACAAGCAGCAACAACAAGCATCTATCAAAAAGCAATTACCCAGGTTACAAATGGAATGTTAGAGTGATTTCATCGATAATAGACTGATACCGTTAGATGCTATTGAATTTTCATAAGTTAGGAGAGTATTCTGCCAATGGCGATCTGAATATCCACGCAAATCTGGAAGAGGACTTCAGTGTTTCCCTGATGGTGGACATTTGCATCGTCTTCTAGAATTTTTCTCAAATCAAGTCCGGTAATTCTTGAGTTCATTCTATAAGTAAAGAATAACAAGAAGAGCTTTCCGCTTGTTCCCATTTCGAATCACGCGTATTTTTACATAAGGATCTAGGTGCAACAACTCGCATTTTTGTCACGTGGGATACTGTACATCGACCGTTTGAACATCCTCTCGACAAGCTTCTTCAGGGTCTTGCCGAAAACGGATTGCCCCTGCTATGATTGGATATAAATGAACTACAACTGCAAATAAGCTTAAACCTATTTACGTTTTCATTGACTATCTTGAATACTCTGATGTCCTCTCAATATTGATCCAGAGTATAAAACTTGATATAAATGTACAATCAGGCTCACTTTACCCCTCCTATTAAATCATTAAAGATCTTCGAATTTTCAGGAGGGAATACAGGGATGACATGTCTCTACTATTATTTAACAAAGACTGTAGCGACAATCTCCACCTCCAATAAGCATCGCTGTAAATTTATCTCTCTAAGCCTGACTCGAGCATGGCAGAAAAACTGAATTACGGATTCGTAACAATATTCCTAATAAAATCCCAAAAGTAACTGGATTTTACTTAAACAATTCGTTGTATATTCCCAATAAAGTAGCGTCTACAAATGGAAATGAGATATACGGTATTTTTGTTGCTTTACGAATAATGAAAATTTCAAAATATGTTCTCTGTAGCTTTGGTGGAACGTTAGCAGAGGGATGCTAATCTAAGAAATAATATAGTGAGAATGTTTTCTTCTCTCGTATATTTAGTCAATCCAACATCTTTTTTTGGCCTCTCCTTCTAGTTCCTTCTGTATCCTTTGATTGTTTCTCCAAGGAGGGGGGGGGGCAATGGAGAGAGATCGAAACTGCCAAAGTTCAAGGACTTCCACCACCACCCTCCGTCCCAAATTCAAAGTTTAGTATGTTTTAAGAATTATAAAATAAAAATCCAATATGCCTTTTGGACCTTTTTTTTACTACCGATTAGACCCTATATTTGACAAAGTACAGTATTTAGGCTAGCAAAATTGTATAACAAAATTCAAAAATACAAACTTTTTTATCTACGGTTTCTAGGTTATTGCGTTAGCATATACTAGAACATATAGATTGAAAAACGACCATCATTTCGATAAATTTGACGTATAATTTGAAACATATCAAAATTTCTTTCGAAAAATCTGGATACCATATTCTATTTATATCTCATTTTAGCTCTGTCCTTTCTGAGATTTTAACTTCCCTCTTTTGCATGTGTAGAATCAGAAAGATTTTCTTTTGAAAGATTTCGTCCACCTTTTATCTATTAATGTTGTTTTAAAATTACATAACAAATATCGTTCTTACGACTCAATGCTTTTTTTAAATTTTCTACTTCATAAACAAATTAGCATGGCAACAAAAAATAATTTTAAAAAATGTGCTTCTAGGATGCAGGAATGTTCCTCAAAATTCCATGGATAAATTCTTTTAATGAATACGATACTTTTTCCTTACGTAATTTGTTCACAACAAAGAAAAAGGTATCTAAATTTCTACACTGAATAAAATAAAAATTATTACCATATTTTACTGACAAAGCCTGAAAAGATAATTCGGTAGTTAGAAAGATAGATAGCAGAGTTTCAAATATGAATTCTCCAAGATTTTTTTTACTGCCAACTAGCTGAAATTTTTATTTCTTCCTTTGCTTCAAAACGATTGTCTAATTAAAAATACATTATAAATGTGTTTAAATACCTTTTAGTGAATGTAATTCCTCCAATAAGAATACTTCTAGAAAGTTTATATAACATTGATTTGTTTTAAACGCTCTTTTGAAATAAATGCTTTCTATAGTTACTTCCAAAAAATTCATGCTTTGGGAAATGTTATGCAATACCAGTTTTTCAGATGTTTTGAATCATCTTTTATGTAGTCAAAAATATAAATTCTAACACGATATCAAAATGGATATGTAAATAATATGAAATCCAAACTCTTCATATTACGCAATATGGAAGTATAGGAAAAGGCATTCAAATTCAAATGCGCTATTTTTAAATTCCAAAAGAGTGCAGCATTTAAAATAAAATATCAATACAAGAAATTGCTTTATGTGTTTGTAAATTTCCATGTAAAACGTTAGGGACTGCTCTTTCTTTAGCTTTTTCGTATATTTAAGCACAAGAATGGCACTATAAATCTGATAAAAAAAGATTTTTTTTTTCTTTTGTCTTAAAATAAAATGTTGGCAAATAACATCAATAAAAATATGAAAAATTATTTTCCATTTAATGGATTACCATTGCTCTACATATTTATTGTAATGTCCATTGTTTTAATTATGACTTTGGTATATAACCCGGATAATCTATTCTAATACCTACTTAAAATTAAAATATTACTCAAGAATTTGAGTTTAATTGACTTGCAATTTTTTAACACAGTTATTTTATCCTAAATTTAATTGCACTGACATATAAAAACAAAGGGCTAGTCGAAAATTTCTTTGATATCCTTATTGATAGTGTATAATATAGCATTTATAAAAATATTTATAAACGCATGTTTTCATGCAAATATTTAATTTCACAGCAGATTGAAAATAATGTTCAATATTTGGCTCAAAACTTTACACAATTCTTTTAAATAGGGAAAGGAAATATTCGAAATTTAACGCATTCCGATTTTTGCCTTTTTTGAGAAATTGTACTTTTTATGTACATGAATTAAGCAAAAATGTCATTTCATGTTCCTTAGATTAGAAAGTGTTATTATTATTATTGCAATTGGTTTAATGGCATATAATAGAAGCGATTCAATAAGCCCACTAGACAAAGCAGCACCAATTTCAAATTATATTATAAATTAAATTTCTTGCAAATTTACATAAGCAGTTGTTGTTGTGACTTATGGCAGTTTATAAGCCCGCTGACAATTAAATGTCATTAATTTAAGCCGAGTGAGCGTCTCTTGCTTTTTGAGTAGCTCCGACGAGGGCCAAGAGTACGACTTAGCTACTTCATGCGTCACATTCGCTTGCACAACCCCTTTTTACAGGGGGATGCATTCACACATCACACAGACATAACACAGAAGAAGAGCAACCATGCCCGAACCGGGAGTCGAACCCGGGACGCCCACATAAGCAGTAATGATAAACATTACTAACATTGTTCATTGGCAAAATAAACAATATATTGCTTGTGCTATAAGTATACAATTAGTGCGATATATTTTCATTCTATGTTCCATTAAAACCATTCATTTCTAAAAAAATCTCAAGATTAAGAATTTGTAAAAAAGGATACGAGTTTCCCAAAACTTATAGTCGTATGCAAAAATGTAAAATAAGATTCTGAGACAGTAAATAAGCAGAGTAACAAAATAAAAACAAAATTAGCTCTTTTAAAATGAAGCTGAAGTGCAAATATTGCATAATATTTAAATAATCTATTTCTGAATATTTCTATTCAGAGCGATCAAATAATTGATGCACTGAACGATGAGCGACTGTAAAGAACTTAAAATTTAACAGTCGTGATAATAACAAATGACATGAAATGAAATCATTATTCCTGAATTAACTCGAAATCATTTTGTGATTTATGCTATTTTCAATCTTTTGTAAATAGCGAACGTATATTACTAGCTGTATTAAAATTTATCTATCTATACCAGTTGCAACGCAATTGGTAAAAGGATTAAAATAACACGAAAAATAGAATCACAAAATTTATAAATGACAAATTCATTTTAACCAGTTAATCCCGGAATATTTTTAAAGTCCTTCAAGTTCCTCTTTTTCAAGTCAATAGATGGTTCATATACCTGTGGAACACAATACAAACAATTGCATAATGAATTTTGCAAAAAAATCATAATGAAGCGAATAAGATTTCATTTTTATAAGAAAGACACCATCGATTGTCCAAAATGAAAATTTGGATTGACGTGCATACATGTCGAACGCATTTAACTGGTTAATTTTTATCATGACTTTCAAATAGCTGGATTGGAGTTTTCATATTCCATTTCTATGAGAACGAATACACCTGTGATGCAATCGTTTAACTTTTGAGTTTATATAGATCAGAATAATTGTATTTACTTGTTTCATAATTATAATCTTCAGCACCCCTAGATGACAGACATTATAGGTTGTGTTTATTCATAATTAAATCTCGCAAGCATAATTTGTTGTTTATAATTCATTGAAAACAAATATTTCTAAATATCAAATTGATATACATTTAAATGTATGTTATTTTACTAGCCTTACACATGTTCTGCTTACTATATACATGCTCATTTCCCAATCTAACCAAACCCAATGACATCCTTAAACATCATCAACATCAAACATGACATCATTTTATTAAAAAAGTAACTGTCCGGGTAAGTCATATCACTGACTTTCCGATTCGTCCGAAGGCACACGGATAAAGAAAATTGAATGACCGGACCGCCGCAACAGCAACATTGGCGGAGTCCTATGGGCTATCACTGGCTTCTCGAAGGAAGTATGTCCCGTCATCGAAGGGAGGAACCAGATCCCCCACCTATTTGTGTACCCTCCAGCGTGGCGAGATCCAACCTCTCCCCGGGGGGGGGGGGTTAACTGTCCGGGAAATCCATCTTCTAATCACAGATCATGGTATTGGGATTTTTTTTCCCCCTAAATCAGACGATGAACATGCTCTTTCTATTTCAATTTTTTAAAGTGAAAGTCAATCAGGAGACAAAATATTTGATGAAACATTGGAAACATTTTTAATGTAAATAAAACAGTAAAATGTACTGTTGCAAATAGGTAAAAAACATTTTTTTTAAAAATTATCGAAATTTAGGAAATCAACTAGTAATTTTTAAATGCATTTTTTTAATTTTAAGATGATTTAAATATTATTTTTGTGCAAAAATAATTTTGGAAGTTATCCTGAAAAACTATAAAATTAAGCTTATTTTTTAATTCAAAAAAAAAAAAATTCTCGAGATGTTTTTTTTTATTCTTAAAGTTTTTTTAATCACATTTTTGAGCTCTAGATCAAATGAACTAAGTTGAAAAGCACATAAGCACATTTTCTTTTATCAATAGTAAACAAAGTTCTAAATTTTTCATTTTCTTTTTTACTACTGATTTATAATAGCAAATATTAAATTACTAGAAAATAAACACGACAACCCACATCTGTTGATCGCTTTTTGATTGTAGTTTTGAAACTTAAAAAAATTAATAACTTTAATCATTTTATAGTTTGAGTATATTTTATTTCAACTTTATCTCGTAAAACATTCATTTCCCTTCTTAAAGAAATGCAGTATTTTATTTTGTATTACTTACTAATAAGTTGTTCCCAAAGTATTCTTAATGTTTGCAAAGATTGAATTCTTAAATCAATATTTAATTCCTTTCCGAATGCATTGAAATTATGTGCAGTTCCTGGCTAAAAATGGGTATAAAAGTTTTCCTATATAAAATAATATAATATAATTTTAAATATATTTAAATTTTAATATGACTGAAATTCTATATGTTTCTTTTTTCACTCTTTCCTCTGGTTTAGAAATTTTATATAGTTTGGTGTTTTCGATGACAATACACACATTTAATATTTTAAAATCTTATTTTTGAGCTAATCGATTCATTGAATTAGAACTCGTTTCTTAACCAATAGCTCCAGGTGTCAGAAAATTTTAGCAAAAATATAACCTTGCTCCGATAATATTTACAATAAGTTGTATACATTAAAAATTTACAAAGTTAAATATGAATAATAAGTTAAAATCTAAAGTGTTGAGAATAAATTTAAAGAATTTATTTTAAAATTGGTTTTTAATGAATTGGTTTAAAAATTGGTTTTTAATGAAATGTTTATTTTTTATTTTTATAGACATTCTGTGCATATTAATTAAATTAAATCTGTGGAATTAAAACAAAATCACGTCATGATTATCCATTGCGCCGCCAGATGGCGCCAGGCATATAAGATTGCAATTTATTGAAACATTCACGTCCCAATGATGTTATTTGTCGAACTGGGATAACGCCTCGGTGAATTTCAGAGTTAATCGTATTGAAATTAGTGTTCGTGGAAGGTATACATAGAGAGTAATCCATCTCTATGTAATACATAATTTATTTATGTTGGTATAGAAGGAACTTGCGCCATTTTTGCTCTTTCGAAGATTTGTCACTATTTTTTTAGTGAAAAAACACGTTTCTCTCAGTCGATTATCATTCAAAAATTACAGATTCTGAATGAACACTTTCTATTATAATTATCTCCTGTGTGTATCATTTATTTTAAAAACGATGTTTATTTATTTATTTTTTCCTTTAGGCAAGTCTCTGTTAAACTTGAAGCAAAAATATAAAGAAATATCGCCATAAGCATTTCAAAAGAACAAGATTATATATAAAACTGAGAAAGTGAAGTTAACTAGCATACAAATGAGTAGTAAATTAATGAAAAATATCCATTCTTGATATTTTTGTCTAAAAAAAAGTTGTTAAAATATCAACGTTACCCAAATTCTTGTTATGCTTACACTCTTAAAAATATTATGGATATAAAGAACCGCAAAGGATCACAATAATCTTGTAAAACGCATGAGCAGAAACCATCTCAAATTCTTCTTTTTTATATTCTGATATACGATGTAAAATGGCATATATTCTGAAGAACTAAAACTTATTATCCAAAAAATGTTGGAAGCCTCTCTTGGAGGTAGTTACTCAAGTGTAAATTTTTGAATTTATTTTCTTTCTTTTTTTTATATGTTATTTTTCAGTTTAGTTTTCTGTTTTTCTTTTCATGTATTGTTATTTTCGTTTTACTCGATTTTTTCCCTTTTTGCTTATTATATTTTTTTGCTTTTCTTTTCTCTTACTATTTTTTTATTCTTTATTTTTTGTTTGTTTTATATAACCTTTTTTTTTTCTTTTCATACATCTCAACTTGTTAACTTTATTTTGTCTTCATGTATTATTCATGGATTTTTTGGCTATTTATTTCAAATTTTTAAAAAATTTAAATGGCTACAGGTGGTCTATTTCGCTTAGTTGCTCTTGTAGGAGCGATTTGTCAGCTCGGTAATGGTTCTGAATGCTTTGACTGTAAATAAACATTTACGGATACGATTAAATTTGAGGAACAGAAATTATTAAAATTGTTTAAGTTGTTATTATTAAAATTATTAATTGTTAATTGTTTAATTGTTAATTGTTTAAAAAAATAAGATTCTATGTTTTAAACCGCAGAAAAAAGACAAATGGAATTTCAGCTAGCTATCTGTTAATGCTATAACAAAAAAATCAATCAAATTTAGTTATCTATATTAGCATTAGAATCGGAAATTTTTATAAAATTAAAAACAAAATCGTTAAAGGGAAGTCTATCTGACTTCTATGCAACTATATATATATGGATGGAAATTGACACCTGGTTTCATCTTTAGAATTATTCATCCGTGTCAAGATTTGAACCATCAAATGCTTGGTTTAAAGATTTTACATAATACCTTTTAAATTATTTCTACAATTTCTCGATGCTTTCTTACTGTTACAGTAGCAAAATCCTCGCGTTTTTAGGAAAATCATAGTAATCACTTTGAATTTTCATATATAATGATTAAACATGATCTGAGTGTTTAATTAGTGATTACCTTATAATTTACTATTTTAGTAATGAAGTAAGTTCATGTGATGTGAACGCTGAATAAATTGGTAATCGTAAATGCCAATAAATTGGTCGGCCACTGAAACATTATAGCATCGGTTGTTGTTGATTTTTCAACCGGAAATATGACAATATAGAAATTTAATACAATTAATGTTATTGGTTTTTCGTCTTATCTATGATTGGTTTGTAACCTCATACGTTCAATTGTTTCATCGGATATATTGTTTATATTAAATCTCAATTATTTCGTTGAGGTATAATTTCATGTTAGTGATACCCAAAAAATTATCAGATATTAAAGCCATGTAATTATAATGTCTTTCTTATGTTCTGTTCAAGGGTCTTCCTTATGGAGGCCAATCCCATGACGTCTGATGTTATATCCCTATGTAAAAAGTAAATGTGTAATTCATCTATCATATGTTATGTCGCAGTATTGCACGTAATTTCTTTTTTTATCATCTTGTAAACTGAATAGGTATTAAACATTAGTTCTCTACAATTGAATAAAAACCACCCGATTAAGTGCTTGCTGAAGCAATAGACACGGTTTGAATATTACTACAGTAATGTGATAAAATATTAGAAATTAGGCAAAAAATATTTTTTTTAAATTGCAAAAATTCTCAAATTTATTAAATTGTTATCGTTAAAAAGATATATTTTTAAATTTTGATACGCTGTAAAATTCATTGTTGCGAGGTAATAATTTCGGAAACATCGAAAAATAAGCCAAAATACAATTTAATTTTTATTTCTTTAAAATTTTCAAAAAAAACCCCTCTGATATGCCCATTCCCACCCTTTAAGATACATATGCGCCTAATTTGGTAGCTGTACGTCAAATGGTCTAGCCTGTAGATAGCCAACACATGTGCCGATTCATCTTTATTATAATAACAGTTAACAATCAATATGATGAATAAATTGATTGTTTTTATTGCTTATCATTAACCATTAAGTTTGTGACGTGTATCCACGCCAATCGTTTGGCATGGATTCAGTTCCTTCAGTTTGGCGCTATCAGTGTGTAATTATTTATCTAATAAAAATAAAATCTTATTCCTTTTATTATAACTTTTTGCAAAGTTTACAATGCAACCATTTATATTGCGCTTAAAATGTGTATGCGTCATCGCTTGATTTTAAAAAGGGGGAGAGATTTTTAAAAAGTAAATTCCGTGAGAAAGTAAAAAATAGTTATCATTTCTCAAACTATTCAATGGAAATTGGAAAAGATGTATTTCTTGTTCAAATTTTTTTAGTTTAAACTATGAACCTTATTCATGGGTACATTTAAATTTACCTTACTTTTTGACTTTTCTTTTTTTTATTAATTCTGATATAGCTAAGCATACTTCTTATATTTCGAGATATTTTTTAAACACACGTTTAATCTCTGATGATTTTGAAAATTATCTAAGGAAATTCTTACTTTTTCTTTATTTATTTTATTTGTAAGTATATCAAAACTCAAGATGAAATTTTGCATAGCATTTTATACACATAAAGCAAAGTACAATTCATATTTACAGAATGCAAACAAAGGGAAATGTTCATATATGAGAATATTGAAGCAATTCCTGATATGCCAGTGTTTTGAAATTTTTATACACTTACTAATTCTCATTCACAATTGAATATTTATATATTTAAAGAACGCAATTCTCAGTTAATCCATTAATTAAATTATTAATCAATATATGTCACGCCAATAAATGGTGAATTCCTAAGAAAATTTTTTATTGAAATTGTATAATATTTGTAATATTGTATTAAAATTTGAAAACTAAAAGAATAATAATTAAAATATATAATTTCTATTTTTAAGTGCATTAACAAGGGTGTGACTTAAAATCGCTTTAGCTACAACTAATAATGCAGTCATACCGGAAGAAAATGATAAATTAATGAAGATTCATTATTAAAAAAGAATTTGTTCTTCCAATTTTAGTTTAAAAACTGACACAATTTACTGTTGCACTCATTTTGTAAACACAGTTTTTTTTTCCTGCATATCATTTTTTTGGAAGTCTCATGACCTTCGAATAATGAAATTTTGACCGTAACCAAAATATAAGAATAAAATAAATTATTGATACAAAATCAAATCCATTTTTTTAATTATTCAATGAATATGCAATGTTTTTACATTATTCAATTATTTTTTATATCTAAAAAAATTAAAGAATGAATATTTCCAGCTAACAAGGAAACTCATAAATTGCTTACGAATTTTCATTTCCATAAATTAAAAACTATTCTTTCATAATTTCATTACGGAAAAGAGAAAAAAAAAACTCAACTCGTTGTTTTAAAAAGGAGTTTTTATTATTTTTTTTATTTTAATCAGATGTAGAATTATATTCATTTCATCACGACAATAATTAGGTTTCAAGACTCTAAAGCAATCGTAAGCTAATATTCAAATGAGATCTTAGTAATTTATTACAAGGTGCTAAATTGTCTTTTCTCTGAAACTTTAATGGAAACTAATCCTAGAAGACGATAATACTCAATTTTTTCAGGGACTAATTCGTCCGCCTTTAATGTGCATGAAGACGAATGGCGAAGAATTAAAAATAAGTTTCATGTGCACTAATTAATTTTTTACATTTAATCGTCTTATGCAGGAAAGAAATAACTTTTATTATAAATAATAAGTCAATTCTGGAATTTGCATATTTTTTCATTTATTTAGGAGCTAAAAAATAATTATATTAGTTGTATATTTTTTTGGTAAGTTCGTTGCTAATTTTGAAAATTGAAAAGAGGATGATATTTGTTCAAAATGCTAAAACAAAGAAGAATTTGAGGAGTAATAATTTTCTGGCGTTGGCGTGGAGCCTTTTTGTTATTCTCTGGATATTGACTTAAACTTAAATCAGTTCGAATTTATTTAATCTATAGCGTGTGCAGACGATTTTGATATTTTTTGTTTTTAACATTAAAGTATTATTTAAATACTCAATATTGATTTTTCAATATATTTTCTTTGGAATGCATTTTTATGTCATTACTAAAGACGCAAAAAAAAAAATATGATAAATATAAGAACAAAAATATAGATTTGTATAAAGGTTTGGTGCAAGTCAATCTGCTGTAAGAGATACTATTCAAAAATTCAAACTATAATCTCTGTACTATCCAATAAAAAAGAAGAAAAAACAGTAGAAGGATAATGTAGAATTATCATATTGTAGAAAGTACAAGTGTAATTCATAAAGCAATGTAACAAGTCCTCTAAGAGAAAAATTTTATCCAAGAAATAAATGAGATACATGAAAACATGAAGAGCGAAAGAGTAAGCATGACACGTCCTTCTGAATTAAAGCAAACTAGTTTTAGCTGCTAAAATAAAGATAAACATCTTACAAAACCTATAAGTAATTCCAATTTATATAAGCAATACATAATACAAATAATAGACAAAGATTGCTCGGGTAGGTCAAGGTCAATTAACATGTAGATAATTTAATATATGAATATATATTTGTACAAATCTTACAATATTTACAATTTTTTCTAAGTTATGTTTTTACATTCAAAAATATGAAGTGCACAATGTGGACATATTGCAAAAAAAATTATATTGTAAACAAATCAAATCTCGAATTTCGACACTCTACATTTCATACCACCCTGAATTTGTGGACTACATTTTTTTGGATTTATGTCGATTTGTCTGTGAACAAGATTTTCAAAATCATTTTCAATCAAACGAATAAAATTTGATCTTTACATCTTAGCTGATATTTTTTTACACCAGGGTTTCTAAACAATTTTATATCAAAATCATTTCCGAAGTTTGACTATATAGTTGCCTGAGTACAAGGTAATATGATGCTATAAACATCAGTAGCTAGATGTATAAAATTTAATACATAATTTTAACATTTGTTAATTTATATGAAATCCCGAACCAAATTCGTCCAAAAATTGATCATTTGAATGTCTGTTGTTGTGACTTATGGCACTTTACAAGCCAGCTGACAGTTATTTGTCAGCGATTTAACCCGAGTAAGTGTCTCTTGTTTTTTCAAAAGCGCCATCTAGAGCTAAGCGTGCCGGCGTCTTGGCATAGGGGTAGAGCGTCTTCCCCGTGATCTGGGCGTCCTGGGTTCGAGTTCCGGTTCGGGCATGGTTGTTCCTCATCTGTTCTATCTTTGAGATGTATGAATGTGCCCCTCTGTAGAAAGGGGTTGTGCAAGCGAATGTGATGCGTGAGTAGCTAAGACGTGCTCTTGGCCCTAGTTGGCGCAACTAAAACAAGAGACGCTCCCTTGGTTTAGAACCGCTGACTTCGTCAGCAGGCTTGTCCATGGCAAGTGCCATTAGAAACAACAACAGGGCTAAGAGTACGACTTAGCTACTCACACGTCACAACCCTTTTTACATGGCGGACTTCACTCATGCATTTCATTCATTCATCCACAGATTGTAATTTAGACATGAATCAGAGAACTATCACTACTGAACCAGTACCCCCAGTGGATTTACTCTCGACATGGAGGATTTTGTGACCACTATAGATATATACGTGCGCCATTCATCACATACACGGAGAGTCTTCGGCCGGCGGGATTCGAAATCACAACCTGGGGGATGCGAGTCCAACACCTCACCAACCAGGCTATCCCGACCCTGTATGTCTGAATTTTTGCGCATAAGTAAATTGGGACTATACAAAAACGCAATAACCTGAATAATTCGACCTTGGTGAGTAGTTTTAACATTTAAAGTGCATATTAATTTATCAGATGTGTTCTAAGTTAATTAATGGTTCGACCGTCTGTCGGTCAGTGCACTTCCCTGCATGTAAACGCAATAAATCGAAACCGCAATGAATACAACAAATGAATTTCAGCTTGTAATTTTGTTACTAAAATTCAAGTTCTAGTTATGTTTCAAATTTTAATCTCAATCAGTTGAAAGATAAAGCCCACCAGGATTCATACTCAGTCTTAATCACCATACTACAAAACACACAACTCTTGTGTTCAAGGCTCCGTAAACAATTCTGATTACTCCATGCGTTCACAACATTGCCTAAGGTTCATAATTTTAAGGGAAGAATAACTGTTTTTATTTGTGAATATGTAAGAAATTTTGGGGAAGATTGTCATTGCTGGTATAGAAATAATTTCCTGGTCTAATGATTGTTTTCTAAAAATTATTATTATTATTATTTAACTCTAAGCTTAATCCTTTGATTCCCATGCTCATTTTAAATCAGGTAGCTCAGAATACTGAAACGCCCGAGTTTCTTTGTCAAAGATTAGGAAAAATTCCCCACCTCCCTTAAAAACCAGATTAACAGCCATTTCTACACGTTTCTACAGAGTTGCTACACGAAAGAAATCTCCATTTAGCTGATAACTATTAAGCAAATGTATGTTTGGCCATTCTTTGAATATTCTTTAAAAACCTCAATGCTTCCAGTACCATTTCAGTGAGCATCTGAAATGAAAAAAGTACGGACCACAGGTATTTGATCAATCGCACTTAACGAAAGGGGGAGAATTTGACAGTGTTATCCAGTTAATTCAATTCCTCATTGAGCAGACATTTGTATATATTACGTATTGATAGAGATAATTCAATTTTCCGAATACTCGCATATCTGAATCGCCCGATACCCTTTAATTTAAAGATTTTCTGTATTTAATTTTCATGCTTCATGAAATTACAGTGTTTTTCCTATGCGTTTATTCAAATATTTCTACTTATAAATAAGTAGAAATATAGCCTGGCCTTTCAAGTTCAATTCGAAAACTAAATCAATATTAGTCTGTCTCTCTTATTACGAAGCCACTAAAATATTCGCAGAAGTTGAGAAACCTAGTCAAATATTTCGGTGACTTCATTTCATCTGCTGCACCTATTTCAGTTGAAACAGATTAGATTTCATTTTCATAAACTGCATGGAAAATGAGATTATTTAAGGAAGATTCTCTCACAATAACGAGTGAGTTAGTAACATTATAACGTCTCTTTTAACATCGTCAACTTTTCACGCGCATTGGGAATTTTCTAATGCCATTAGTCACCATTTCGAGTTTCTCTTATCAAATCGGATAATTGTTGGGAGACCACATAAATTTGTAAATGACATGCTAAAGATTTTCATAATCACTTTCAGGTAATTGTCTGGTATGGACTGAGATTCGTATTAACAACGATGTACGAATTTTGCTGCCATATGTTGCTTAAAGATTCTTATTTGTATCACTTAGAGTTTATAATATTTATTAATTTGAAAACATTGAGTACTTATAACGATAAAAATTAATAATAAATTAATTTAAAAATACATTTACAATTTTTATGTCATTTAAATCTTTAAATTTTAAAAAATGTCCAATTAAAATTATAATTTTTTATTTCTTTAATATGCTTTCTGGACTAACTTTATAGTATTAAATAAATTCGTTGCAAAATATTGGTATATATATATATATATATATAATCAAACCAATATTTATACAAATTT
>JAPMOR010079699.1:674969-736995 GCA_026543865.1 Argiope aurantia | reverse complement strand
AAAAAAAATTGATTATCTGACTTGGTCTTCAATTGAATAGACCCTATTTTTATGTTTTTAAATTATTATCATTTAAAATAATCAAAATTAAGATTCAAAAATAAACTCATTTATTTGAAAATTTCATCTCTCCTTGAGAAACTCATAAATTGTTTTATGTACTTTGTATCTAAGTTTGTATATCTCTTGTAAATGAAGATGTTCCAATAAATCCATTTGTGTCTGAGAGAAATTAAATACTAATAAATTCAGAACTTAATGCTCAAATTAAATGTATATTGTATTCTGTAATACAATGTATATTGTATTTAATACAATGTATATTGTATTAAATGTATAATGTATCTGTAAAACTTTATTCCTTCAAAACTTAATTTTAGTAATGGTTTTATATGAATATATGATAAAATTATAATTCATACAGAAAAAAAATTATATTTCATAGAAATTGAAAGTAAATGTCAGTCATTCACTAATTGCAACAGTTAAGATTATAAATAGTGACAAAAATAAGGAGTCGAATTTATACAATAAGTCATGCGTGTCCTCATAACCAGTGAATGATTTGTTATTCAAAGAATGCCAAGAAATGTTTTAAATACAGAATTTACTACACAGAAAATTGAATAATGGTGATTAAACTAAATTTTTTCAAATATATCGATTGCTTTCCATTAAAATGCAACTATAATTAGGTATTCAGCTGGAATTTCTGCCCATGCTGGTGTTTCAATCATCGTTGTCTATAATGAGTTATCGCTTTTTGGATTAGCATTCGATACCCCACCCCCCCAAACACTGGATACAGTATTTATATATTTATTTCTTTAAATGAAGAAGTATTGTGTTCCCCCAACATATAACCTCTAAAAATAAAACTGAACGCGTTGTTCATAGATAACAATAGATAAAACCCAAACTATTATTGCACTAGTATTGAATTTATCTAAAATTTAAAATCACATTAAGATGTCAAACTGTTAAATCGTGAAGCATCACCTAACCAATAAACATAATCAATAAAACAAGTAAAACATCTCTTCTGCATATTGGAATATTCAATTTACTTTCATAAAAACTTGTAAATATTAAGCAATTTAATTTACATTTCTGGTGTAAACGCAGGGAAAATCAATGCAATATAAATTATTTTATCATTATTAAGGGAATAATGTAAAAATAATTAAATAGATGAACATTATTTAATAATTAAATATTATACAACTATAGCCTAGAGTAAGATCAGTGAATTTAGTTAATTCTTCGTAAAATTTTAACAATCACCCTTCATTAAGGAAAAGTCGAAAATTTTAATGGAATTTAATTTTATCGTATGAAAGGAAAGAATTCTAAATATTTCTTAAATGTTACCAAAATTTAAATATGCTATTTTGGCATTCGATAGGACGAATGCCAAAATGCCTTTCCGAATCTGCAACACTGAAATAATTCTTATCCAATCAAATTGATAATAAGGACTAAATTCTAAGGCTAATTTCTGCTAACCGATATTTCATACGAAATGAAATTAACTTAAAAATATTACAGTGATCAGTTTAGGTTAAGCAGATGTAATTTCAATGTTAAAATAAATTGCAATCAAAGTAATTATGAATTTTCAATGTATTTCTATAAGAGTTTAATGATTAAAAAGGGAAATATGACAGATAATATCAAGGAGCAATGTTTAGAATTCTTACATACAGATTTAAGGTAGGTAATTACGTTAAAAAAATCGATTTTTTTTTAAAGAGTTATGATTTTTTTATTTAATATTCTTAATATTTGAACTTGTTTCCTTTATAATACCTCTTTAATAATAAATTTTGTTACTATGTCTATTAGTTCCAGTTATACTGATTTTTACATTTGCGTTTACATGTTTTAATACTATTTTACTTGTTAAGATGCTATTTTCTCAAATTCTAATCTTTGATAGAATTTTCTTACAAAAAAGTTCATTAATTAAAATATAATGCAGTCTAAAGTTCATTGATAAAATCTTTTCTTGAAATTTGGTATATAATTTCTAAATGTGTTCTACAGTTTCTGAACTAGAGAATAAGTAATCTATTCATTTAAAAATATTTTGTAGTTGTTTTAGCGTTTCACAATGTGAAAAAAAAATTGAAAATTCTATATTATTTATCAGTTGAACCCTAATATTTAAAGAATGGACAGAAATACATTTTTTATAGTCCAAGAAGTAGATAATATATTTTTTAAGCTATCTCCAAATTTTAAGCAAATAATTTGATAAATTTCTGAGCTAGAGGATGTTTGCTTTATATTACCTTTCCCCCCCCAAAAAAAAATGTTCTTTTTACTAATTAAAAAAACTTTTGCCATTTAACTGATATATTTTGGTTCCATAGAGTTTTTTCAATCTTTTTAATGCAAATATTGAAAAATAGAACTATTTTTGAACGTTTTTTTTAATTATCTCAATCGTAGTCACATACCTTAACATAAGATGAATATGAAATTATCGTTTCAAAATAGGTAAAACTTTGAGAAATAGAACTAATAAATTTTTATAAAGATACTGATCAATAATTTTAAAGATATTTTTTCTAGAGGAAATTGAATTGATTTAAAATTATCAGGCACACATTAATAATTAATGAATCAATGTAGAAAAAAGATTATTTTTTTCAATGAAAGAACCCAAATCAAGTACTTTAAAAAAAAAGGAATTTAAGAAATTTTGTATTATTTCCTTTTCCATTTGAAAGAACAGCGAAAGGAACATAGAATAAATTTTCCTTTAAAGGTAACCGCATCTAAAACTAATGAACAGAATGAAGCCATATTTCATACTCGGGCTACGAAAGACATGGGGAGATGAATTCCGTAAAAAACAATCTAGTAACAGAAGTTGCCCAAAGGAAAGATTTTGCTACTCTCATAAACAAAAACGGATCAATAATTGCATTGGATTGACGGAAAAAGGATTATGCAAAATTTCGTTATTGCTCGAATGGTAAAAAATGTACATACAAAAATAAGTGGCATACAGTATGGAACTCATAAAAAATTATTTTTTTAAAATCAACATTTTAGTGCTGGCTAAGGTGCAATATTTTCAACGTGCTGACCTTTCTTGGATACTAGTGACTGCATCTATGACTTTTTATGATACTTTTTTTCTCCTTGCGGAATACATTTCCCCACATTTTCCAAAATATGTGCATGAAATCAGGATCCTTTCTACTCATTAGTCTTGGTTTCAGATCCCTCAAAGGAACGGAAATTATTTTATGGCCACCCAGTATTAGTCATAAATATTTCTATTTTTGAAACTCTTCTATGGTTCTTTAACAGATGTTTGTTTTCTTGGTTGCAGGATGGGGTTTTAAATACTGATTTCACCAAAACGTAACCATTTTTATGCAAAATATAGTTTTAAGTAAAATTACATCTTGCTGTTGAGATCCGAATTCACTATGGGATGTATATAAAGTTCCCTTGGTGCAAAATTACAAGACTCATTCACTATAGCTATAACGAAACTTCGAAATATTGAAACGTAGCTCTAATCCAACCTGGTTTAGCCGAATCTATGAATCAAAGACTCTTGATTAAAAGAAAATATCATCTGCTGCTGATAAAACGTCATCTAGAACATCTAATCAGTAATTTTGCTCGAGTAGAAACTAGACATATTTGTGTTTGTTTTAAAGTATAATCTTCAGAAATTCATCCAACCACAGGGAGCAAAAGTTGGTGCTAATTGCTAAAGTGCACATCGGTTTGACAGAAATATACTCGTTAAAAGCAGAGTCAGAATAGAGAATCTATAATTGTCTTCCTCGAAATCAGATTCCTGAGCCATGTTTCCTAGAGCCCTTTGTAATACTACTAAATGTCCAGTATCATTGTTACGTTATCTTAACAATATGGTATGGCATTCAGAATATCGAAAGACATCGTGGAGATACTATTCAATATTTTATGTTAATAGAGAGGCAGTCAATGAAAAATAATAAAGTAAATTATTATTATTATTATTATTATTTTTGCAATTCATTGGTTTACATATAAATCGCTCATGTTCTAAAGAAGCATTCTTTTAAGGTTTTTTAACTATTCTTGAGATATTTTTAATCTTCATTCTGGAACAAGTCATACTTAAAAAAAAAAGAGAGAAAACCTTAATTTGAAAGATAAATTAAGTTTAAGAAAAGTCATACTTTATTAGTGAAAGGGTAGAACAATTTTAAAAGCATGATGATAGAGTTTCAAGAAAAATCATTATCAATATTTTTAAGAGCTCTTTCCATATAAATTTTCTCTTCAGTTGACAAATCGTATTTTTTACTCCTAGCTATAACTTTATTACGAAACTTCTTTTGGTAAAACCTTTAATTTTTGACTGCACTTTATCACTCTCATGAAGTAAAATGATTATCTATTTATCAAGAATCTCTTTTATTGGTATTAATAATTATTGTTCTTCAAAAGATCAACATAGTCTCTCAATTACCAAGAAGGGAAATAATTATCGACATTAATTATTTCTAATTTTATGAAAGTCAGCATTAAAAGTATCATTAATGCCAACAGAAAAGTTATGCGGATGGATGATAATTTAAATAGAAAAATGACGAGGCATTATTATTTATCAAGGTTCTGAAAGTTATTACAAAAATCTTAGAAATAGAATTGTTTATTGATGCCCATGTTGAGATAATTACTTTATAATATTTAAAAACAATATGAAAAATTACCACCAATAAACTTAAATTAGTATCAAATATTTCATTTACTACACATTTCATGAAGATATGCATATCAAGTAATTGAACCCTTCGTTACGATTGAAGTGACTTGCCAACAGCGATTCTAGAACGAAAAGTTAAGCTATTCTTATGCTGATACGTTTCAATTTATTTAATGTTTATTAGTTTTAAAATTGCAAAAATTTGAAAGTTTTAATATTTTTGGTAAGATCTGTTATCCGCAATAAGCATTTTTAAGTATACCAGAAAATGATTATAAAATTTTAATATTTTTTAAACAGTTAAAAACTAATAAAATTATAGCAATTTTCAGCAAATTACTAACTCATATACCCATATTGTTCCAAATTTATAATACTTTGTCTCTTTATTAATAAAAAAATAATTTAATTCATTATCAGGAAACTTCTTCTAAAACCCTTTTTATGCTTCACTATTATTGAGAAAAACTTTAAATATTTATTATTACAATTACCTCAAACCAAATCAGCTGTTTACGACTACTCAATGTAAACACTTAATCATAAGCAACTAATCATAAGTAATCATAAGCAACTAATAACTTCGTGTGCTGGAAATATATAAAATCGGCTTTTGATGGAATGAGGATGCACATTTAAATAAACCGATTTTATAAACATTTATATATTTTAATGTAAAAATTAATTTGATTTAAAATTTTTAATTCAACAACATTTTTATTATAAGCAGTTTTCCTTTAGTTAAAATGAGAATATCTGCTGTTCGAAACAATTTTTAAATATAGCAAATTTAGAGATAGTACCAAATGATTTTTATAAATTGCCGAAAGCTAATTTTCCCTTTCAATTTAATTAAACATCACTAGCGACAATAAGTAAATAAAATGATTAAAAAATGTCCAAAATATATTCATATTGAGGGACTGAAATCAATCATAGTTGCTTTATGTTTAGACACTGAAATCGTTAAAGTGGCGAACAATTCATATATAAAATTTATTGTTGAAGTTCAAATTATCATTCTGTATTTCTATAATTCTTTTAATTTAACTGTAATTAGATTATAAATCCAAGCATTTTTATAATATATGACACATGATGCCTAAAACATGACATTGTTCGTATTATTTTTACTTCTCACAAAATTAAAAAAATCATTTTCGTTATTCATGATTAATTGCAATGGAAAAGAAATAATTTATTTCAAAAACATTTTTTATTAAAATTATTTTCTTTCAAAATTATAAAAATGAAATACGATACCTGTGAATCCTCTGAGATTTTCAACAAAAACATTCGACTGATTGTTGCCGACCATAATCGTCACCTTCATCAGTTTGGCTGAACATGTGACATCATATGTCACTGAAAAGAAAAGAATTAAAGATTAAGCTCCTGAAAATATCTAGTGTGTTTTCGAAACAGGAATTATTTACGAATTTTCTTTCATACATACGTTATATGAATTATAAAAATATTATTTTTAAATATACTTTTATAACTGCACTTAAAACAGAATTTTGTTCTAATTTATTATTCTCTAATTTTTATATTTTAATTGCAATTCATTGTTATGAAGATTATAGAATCTTGAAATAAATTTTCTCTAAAAATCGCAACCAGATGGCGCCCTGCGTAGGGAATCAAAGTCGAATTCTATTAATTATACAAATTTCAAGATTCTTCTGGAATATCAGGAAGTGTGTGAAAAATTTGTTACAAAATTTCCTTTTTACATTCAAGAGACACATAGAGCTTAATAAACTCAAGTAAAAAAGGTTTCTTCAAATTCTAAAAACACACTGTATTTGATCCTTTATATCAATTTCATTAAAAGTTTCAAAAGGGAAAAATCAATTAAACTACAGATTTAGCGCTTATCGTTTAAAATATATCATTATTTTTCAATTACTCATATTTCATTCAATTAAAAGAAAGAAACTGATTGGACTTTTTTTAATTTAAATATACATGGGAATAAAAATAAAATTATTCAAATTCTTATAATTTCGTCTCTAATTTATTTAAATATGATATTCGAGAAATTAATTCCGTTGCTCCAATACGAAATATATTGCTAAAATAATATACAAATAATAATAAATTGAACAATCTGAATTAGAAAACTAAGTTTATTGAATCGGTATTATTGGGAATACTGCAATTGAATAAAGGGAATTTGAATAAGAAAATAAAAATAAAATTGCACAATCTCTTAAAATTTCTTCTTTAATTTATCGAAATATGATATTAGAAATGCGATTGAGATGATTCCAGTATGAAAGTGATTACTGAAACAATATGTGAATAAATGAATTATATCTTCTTTTACAGAAATAACTGACTCAAATTTTTAATATATAAGCTTTTAAATTTAAATTCTTAAAAAATCCAAATTCCTTGAATAAAAATACACACATTTTTCAGATATTTTTGGAGGTTGTTACCTTCCTCAAATTTTCTTCTTTACTGCAAATTTCAATGTTAAATGTCTATCATTTCTGTATATTTTACTTTATATTTCACGCTTTATTTAACTGTGTGTCGCTGTAACTTTTTTCGTCGTATCTTTTATTTTCTACAAATGATGGTGTACTTTATGTACAGAGATAAATCTTCATGTTTGACATAAAATATCAAAATATTAGTCAGAGAGGTGTATTTTTAACTTCAGAAGAAATATTTTCTTAGCGTAACTACTGAAGTTATGTTCCATAAATCTCACTTTCAAACAGCATCAAATATAAGTTGATTTGATGGCAATATTCCACTTTCCTTTCCACTTTTTGATAAATAATTATTCAATGCGAAAAATTACCCCTAAATAGCTTTGAATTAATACACCAATCAAGAGTTCATAGAAAGTATTCATTTCAAATTCGTACATATATATTATTTGTGTGAATATTTAAAGAAATTCACAATAGAATTGAAACGAAATGTTGAAAAATTGATACAATCTATTGTGCATATAAATATTTTGTATACTTATTTATTAAATTCAATACGCATCTTCCTTAGGTGAATGAAATCGGATTTTTCCCATTTCTCTTGTGTGACGCGTGGAAACTGTTATCCACCTCTCAGGTGAAACAAAATATGCGAGGTCAGAATATGCTTTAGACAATGTGGTTCGACGTTTTATGATATGCATAGTAAGAGACATACTTCATGTGACTGTAACGACACATGAATTGACTCCACTGAAAGAACATTTGAAGCTCTACAGCCGTTTTAACACTCTAGGTTAATCAAATTGAAATTACCTCAAAAATATTTAACTACAAAATCGTGAATTGATAGGAATTGTAAAAATAAAATAATAATAATAATAATAGTATCAAATGCTACCTGCTTTTGCCGATATTTAAAAGCACAAAGTTGAAGTGTACATGACACTCTGCTAGTTTATACCTTATAAAATATTTTAAAAAGCACGTGTGTACCTCTGTTAAATAAATAATTTAATTACGACATATCAAAAATTATAGTCAATCTTTCTTTCTGGTCTGTCTTAAAAGACAGTGAGTTTCAGAGTTTTATATTCACTTATGATTCATACGCTCTTATTCTTCAGTCAAAATTTGAGAATTTAGGCAAATAAGTGATAATCTTCCATGAATATTCAACTATAAAACTATGAATTCATAAGAATAAATAAAAATAAGCATTAATAAAAATTCATAAAAATCAAATATCAGATGATTAAAGTTTAATTGATACTATTAAGGATCAATAATAAATCTTTCCTTAAATGTTTAAAAATTATAAATTCGAAATATATGTTTGAATCTACTATTTTGCCTTAGATCTATTTTGTTCACTCTCATTTCAAAATTGGAAACGGAGATTTGCAATTTTTCTAAAACTGAAACGATTCATTAAGATACAATTAAAAATTAAGTTTCCTCCACATATTGGGATTTGACTTTAATAAAAGATTTTCAATCAGGATTCTCTTGTTTTATTTTATTGATCTATTGTGATGCGATTGCAATACTGCCTACTATTGCTTAAACTAAGGCAAAGCACCCTTTGGCTATGGACAGGACAATTTATGTAGAGGTTTGACGTGCCCCTATATATGTGCGTAAATTATTAACCACGTATTGTCTTGGGGACGAGTCTGTCTGTGTTTATGTGAGGCGAATGCAACTCACTCTTGCAGTTTTAACACGCTCATAATTCCTCACACAACTAACAGGAATAGATAATTTGGGGTGCATAAAAGATTAAGCACGTGTCTTCGGGCATAAGCCCATTAGTGGGATTTGCATATAAATTGCTTGTACAGAGCACGGAGAAAATGATTAGCAACTGAGTAATAAAACCTACTTGATAGAAAAATAAAAATAACTATTGGGAATATAATTTATTTTCTTTGAAACTATTAATAAGTGACGCTTATTAAAGAGGAGAGAAATGGACTGATGCTTCCAAAAAATGGAAACAAATGATTTCACAAAAAGATTAACTTTTAATCTATTCATAACACTTTCAAAAAATACATGTAATTCAAATTTCATATTAAAGAATAAATTATAAAAAGTTTTTACAGATTTCATGATTATATTTTAAACAGACTACATTTCACCTCTTCATCCTCCTCCTCTCGCGTTCAAATGAAACTGCTGCGGAGCGGTCTTAACGCAATTCAAGCGTCTTCTATATTTTAAAACTTTTAAACATTTAAAACACTCTATAAATGTTTACTTGTTCGAGTTTTTACTTTTGTTTGTTCTAATGTGGCGAAAAACAGTGGAAAAATAGAAATTTTCGTTTACAGGAGAGGACGGCGAAAAGGCTAATTTATACATAAATGAGAATTTTACGGAAGTGGCACAAATTTACAATTTCACAAAGTTATATTTTATAAAATTGTTAGATGTGTAGCAGGGGTTCTTTTCTAAATCATTTAATAAATAGAAAAAATGACTCTTCAAAGTGTTTGCAAATAATAAATGACATAAATGGCGTCCAACTCAACAATAATTCAAGTATAGCTTTAAATTTTAGCTGCTGAAATTTAATTTTTGCATCAGGGTTGAAGGGACACTGGTTTATACAAATCCTTCTAACACTGATTTTTATAACATTATGACCATGCAAACGTTCATCCCGTGACATCTTCAATTGATAATTGATTTCTCTGTGTTCTAATTACTGTACTTTTACCTAATCTGAATCTAAATATTAAAAGCTCAAACATAAAATGTGATAGGAAAAATGTCAAATTTATGTTATCAATTCCTTAATGAATTCATAAAATTGGATAAATATTAATGTTAGCAGAAGAATTTAAAAGTAAATAACACTGTCAAAAATCAAATATTTCAATTTGTCATAAGTTTGCATTGTATTGTATTGTAGTCGACAGCGAATCTGGTTATTCTATATACGAAGTTGTAAGCGGTCTTCACATTGGTGTAGGGTGAAATACGGAAAATTCCGCCCCAGCTGAGTGTTGCCAAAACCAATAGGATACAGTTCTAATAGTTTCGAAGTGGATCGATATTATAACAAAACGAATACACTATCTATTGTTTTCATTTCATTTATTTACTATTTCAAAAATTCATTTTCCCTTTTACCTTGGAATAAAGAACACTGCCTTATTTCTTAATAATCCAATATTTTAAAAACACTAAATTCTATTCAAATTCAGTGTTAAAAGCATAAATAAATAAGATCTAATTCAGAAGACCTGAATAAGTAGGCGTGGATATAATAAATAAAATGATATTTCTATCAAGAGGGAAAATATTTGAAGGAAATGAGAATGAATGAAACGGATTGGTAACACCCAACTTTTATTTTTATTTAATCAAATACATTCTGTTTTTATAATAGGTGTATAAAGGCTAAATAATAAAAAATTTGCCTGAATTATTAACCACGCCCTAATGATAGATTTGGTACTTCATTATTTTAAAACCATTTGTCATAAAATAAATTCATGTGACCTTCGTTTTGCTATAATCATTTGATACAAGCAGTGAAGAAAAATTTACTCAGATATTTTATTTCCCTTCCTTTTCGAAGATAGATACATCCTTGAATAATTTTATCAGTAAAATTTAAGTACCACCTAGTAACAAGATTTTATAAGGAAAAATAAAGTCATCAGATAAAAATATATTTGGACCAAAAAAAAAAAACTTAACAGATTCTGAATCTAAAATTTGTATTAAAAACTGAAGCGAGTTTGGTGAATTGACACCGCATTGAATAAAAAGTAAAGAAATCTCTTAAAATTATTTACCCATTTAAAATACCGAACGGAATTCTAAAAGGATATTTTTACTTCAACATCTTCGTCTTCCGTCACACGTCAAGTGAAACTTCTGCAGGGTTGCCGTAACGGGTTTCAAACGTCCTTTTACATTTTAAAACTTTTAAACGTTTAAAACGCTTTGTAAATGTTTACTTGCTTGAGTTTTTATTTTTGTTTGTAATAATGCGGCGAAAATCAGAGAAAAAACATAAATTTTCGCGAAAAGGAGAGGACGGCAAAAGGTTCAAATAAATGTTAATTACCAACACGGTGAAAGTATCATAATAACCAAAGAACAAAAAAACTAACATTGTTAAATTTACAAACTGCATTTCGAAAGGCGATTATTTTATAAATATTTCCATTTTTAATAAATATAAATTAACTATAAGTTGTAAGTTTCTAATAATTCAATAAAAAAAATTCCCAAAAAATATTTTTTTTTCTTTTTAATATGGAACCGGAAGAAAACTCCACAAAAACAGTGTAATTTGTAAATAATAACAAAAAACCCGATTTAACAGCTACAAAACAACTCTGTACTAAAAATCACAATATTTCTTATAGATGAAAAATTGATTCCAGAAGTATCCAATCTCTTCTGTTCTCTTCGTCCATAAAGCTTGGAATGGCTACTCAAAATAAATGATCTGGTGAGAGATACTCAAAGAATCTGTTAAGAGAACATAAAAATGTTTGTTTGGAAACTTGTTTGCCCTTAAAATATAGAGATTTCCTCAAACCATCGGTCATTTTATTTTGAGTTATATCATTTTCATTTTAAAATCATACAAGGTCACCAAATGTTTGTACCGCCATTTATTGTTATAATTTGTTAGAATTATGAGAAAGCGTATAAATATTTTTTCCATAAAATAAAATTTAGGAAGAAATGTTTAATGCATTTGAAACCATAACAATGAAAATAATAAGCACTGGTTCGTCATTTCGGAGAAAATAAATCTCTTATATAATATTTTAAATTATATTGTTTTTAAGTTACAATTTTATCGAGTTACTGATGAATTGTTCTGATTATTTCCAAGATTAATGAGAATACTAACATACGCTATTTCATAAAACCAAGTTTTTACCTAATAAATCATCAAAAAGAAAAACTAGAAAAATTACACAACATTACGGTTAACAAACATCTCTATAGTATGTTATTATGGATGATTTTGTTATTAAACAACTATTTAATTCAACCACTATTTGATTGAGTCACTATTTGCAGTTACTCTTTTTCAACTTTATAAAAATATGAAAACACACTTTTTCATAAAACAAAATCTTTACGAAGGGAAAAAAAATGATGAGCATTTTTGAAAACCATAAAAAGGGAAAAGAAAAATTACTCATCATTTCAGTCAAGGAACATCTCTGTAATAAGAAAGAAAAACGCTTACGTCAAGTTAAATTTCCTTTTTTATTAATTGGAGATATTTAGGGATCAAAGAAAGAAATCTCAACTTAGATTTAAATACTCGGCTTCCATCGAGGTTGAAAAAAGGAAGGTAATGAGACGAGATTGCGTGAAATGCATTCCTTACTTTTTTCCTTTCCTTTTTAATCGTTGCCGTCGTCTCTAATTAGTTGAGAAAGGAATGCAATTTCAGTGGGAGGAAATAATACTTCAGTACGCCGAGCAAACATTTTAGCGTATTTTCACCGCAAGGATCAAGAATAATTTGAGGCAGACTTTTGAATCAATTTTATTGATTCGAAACATAAAATTTAAATCACTCTAATTGAGTAAATGCTTGTTGTTTTTTTAAGTATCCTGACAAATGAGACAGGATACAGTTTTTTTTTTTTTAATTTCCCGCACTGATTCAAGCAAATATTTTTAAAGAATTGTATCTCAATTTTGATTATCGAATTTAAAAGGCTTTCAAAAAAGCCATTCTGATTCTTTTGGATTTAATTTGATTTTGAAATTATCTTAGTTTATCCCAAAGTGTGAGAAATTAAACAAAACTTTTAATGTATTTCCTTACATAAAAAATACTACAAAATTTTTTGACAAATCTTTTTCGCAAAAAAATAGAGATTTTATTGATGTAAATAACATTAGAATTATGAATTTATATTTAAAATTCTGGACGTATCTGAATTTGTAAAGAAGGTGTTGCAATATTGTGAAATAAATTTTTCGAATGATTTTATTAATTTGAAAGATAAATTTCAAAAACTTAAATTGAGTAAATTATGTTGCACTTTTAATTTTATAAATGTGTAAAAGAACTGATAACTGTTTTCCTAATAGTTCAATAAATATTGGAAAGAATTGAAGATTTGGAAAAACTACTTAAAAATATTAAAAACTAAATCTTATTTTGATTGTTACAACTAAATTTTCTCCGAGATTATTTAAAAAATAAACTATTGTTTCAAAATATTTAACGTACTACAATAATAACCATAAATATTTCGATTTTTTTAATCGAACTTCAATATCAATTATTATTTAAATTTTGATGTCACCTAAACGCAGTAATTCTTAAACTTTCGAATGAAAAATGTCACCCTGGAAAGGTGGAGTTATAATAAAGAAAGGAAATATGGAAATAATTGTTTATTAAAAGTCAATTAATTAAAATATTTTTTGATATAAAATTTTTTTAACTGAAGAAAAAAAATGGTATTAAAGTTTTAAAATAAGAAAATTGGTATTTGCTTGCATTTGAAATTTTTACTCTCTCTAATATGGAAATCCAGGATCAAAATTATTAAAGTTTCAAAACTGCTGTCATAAAAGTAATTATTGCGATAGAAATAATCAATAGAATAAAATGTTACAATGTAATAAGATTTGAATCAAATTTTACAACAGAGTCAATGAATAGGTAAATTACTTATTGTTTCATTCAGATTCATTAATCTTTTTATAATGGATATTACGTTATGCAGACACTTTTTTAAAGAAAATGTTTTTATTTTAAGTCTTTATTAAATAGCGTGTAATTGGAATCCGAGCCTCATTAATTATCAAAACTGCACTTACACATTTATTCTATTAAATCTACAGAATCAAAAAGTGAGCAAAGATAGTAGTTTTATTTAGAAATTATTAATCTAATTAACATGGAGAATATTTTGTTTCGATGAGACAATTTGATTCGTATCTTAGCTTCAGTTTTTAAAAACTCGACGATAATTTTCTTAATGTCTCTAATTCTCATTAATAATTTCATTTTTATTAATAAGATAGAAAATTAATTAAGGACATCAAATTAAGAATTTCGAAATTATGTTGTCTTTAGGAAAAAAACAAAAGTCAGATAATGTATCATATTCTGTACACTGTGAATATGATTTATTTAAATATAAATCTCACATTTATTCCTTTACGATATATTTTAAAATAACGGGGCGACATAATTTTTTTTATTTGGAATAAAGCCATATAATTACGATCTACATAAAAAAATTTCTTGACAGATAAATATTAATGTAAAAAAATTATAAATATTAATAAAGATGAGATTGGTCCTTTTTAGTACTATGGTTACCGTTCAAAAGAGTATCTGAATAAAATTTATTTTTATGGGAAAAATTGGGAATAAAATTACAATTAGAAAAAAAAATAGAAAATGAAGTGAAATTAAAGAAAATTGTTCATTGAAAAGATAAATTCCTAATCAAAATATGAAACCCAATTTTAAATTGCCGCTTGAAAATCTTAATGATTGAAATTTGATTTTAATGAACAACATTTATGGTTGAATTAATTTGAAATTTATTTGTAGTTAAAGAAAATATATCAAATCAAATGAATAAAGAATGATGTTATTGAGAATTAATTAGAGAAGATAAATTGAGTTTAATTTTTTATTAAGGTTTTAATTTAATGCTCCCACATTTATAATAAAACATTCATATCTGAAACACTAAAATTAACAGACTAACTATTGCATAAATGGGAACGATGTTGTTCAGAAATGCCGAATATATGTACTCTTAAGCTCCTTTCTATGAAACAGCGCCACCTATCGCCTTAATATGGCTTTTATCAGCTTCCATTTGTGAATAAGTCTTGTTATTGTAATAACCAATCAGAATTTCAAATTCTGAAACAAAAGCTTAAGAAAGAGCAGAAAAATACAATTCTAAATATCATAATATTAAATTATTAATTCTTATGAATTTAAAAATGTCCTAGAAGACCCGTAATCACAATGCTGTGGTTTTGGAATTTAGTATTCATAACTAAAGCATAGTGAACTCACATATCGACTCCACTAAATATCCGTTTATCATAGAGATTGATTCGTTCCTCTAACTCAAAAAGGCTTACTTAGTAGTGAGTCAAAAGTATGTATGTAGCCTTAAATCTAAAGTATTCGTGCAATAGTGAATCTAAAGTATTCATGCAACAGCGAATCAAAAGTGATCATGTTAGGTAGAATATAAAGAGATCGAGTTGCCTGTAGAAACTTAATTTTCATGCGACAAAAAAATCATAAGGTTCATCTTCGAATATAAGATGAGAAAGTGCAAAATGAATCTTTGTTTGGACAGTTTCGTTGATTGGTTTAATGGCTCCAAGCCTGATTGAGTCATGGCTGCGCCAAACTCTCTGAATTCGTAGAAAAACTTTCTCGCTATGTTTGATAGCATTTCATAAAAAAATATTTCAAACTTTTTAAAAATTTTATGAAATATATCAAATTATTTATTTAATGTAAATATTAATTCCCGCTCATGTAAACTAAAAAAAAATTCTAGATTAAAAAATTTAAGTAGAATAATTTTTTAGACTTAATTTAAATCAAATTGCAAAAATATTTCAAATGAATTCTGATATATATTGTATCCTCAATTTTAATTAGTATTATTTGAATTACTTGGGAAATAACTAATGAAAATACACTATTAGTTACCAAATATAATTTTTTCATAGACTAGAAATGTAAGCTTTTATATTACGGAGGTTACAATAAAATAAGGCTTTTAAATATTTTGTAGCTGAAATATTTCCAGAATAAAATACATTACGCACAAATAGCCCTAAATTTCTCTTTGAGAAACTCAGAAACCAACACAAATCTATTGAGCTCAGAAAAAAAAAAGTCTGATTTATCGTCAACAGAAAAGTTGTCTCGTTTTCACAAGTGTATACATTACATAAACTAGCTTACAATTTCCATTTTCAGAAGACAGTCGATAAGAACTTCGGATATACAATGCGTTCGGGGTTTAAAAAATAAATAAAAACATCAACTAAATATTAAGAAAAGTTTTCTTCAGAAATGTTGAGCGGTACAGTCCAGCTGTCACAAAAATGTGACATCTCTGTCCAGTGAAAAGAAAAACGCACTCGGCATGAAAATCTGTTCATAGAAGCTTCTTTTCAAGAAATTTCGACTCAGGTTTTGATATGGATTTAAATTGACATCTCCCAGATGGAAAGCGAGTATATTCTGCAGTTTCAAAATTGGAGATAAAAAGAATGAAACACTTCTCTGTATCCAACTGCAATATGTATATATATATATATTTTTCATAAGACTTCCAGAAATCCAATTCCATAATAAGATTTGAAAAGAGTTAGTCCAACAAGTTAAGAAAACTCTTTGTGATATTCAATTGCCAGGCAAAGATAAAGACGGAGGAGGATCACGATAAATCTATGTTTTTATTAAACTGATTAGATTTTATCTGGAATAATGGAAAAAACTGTCATTGATCTTAACTAGAAAATTTGAAATTTTTAGTGGTAATTCTAGACAATGAAATGGCTGAAAACTTTCTAATCATATTAACTGGAATTTCACGGCGAAGATAGAATTGCTTTGAAGAATACAAAAACGTAATTTGGGGGGGGGGATGTAGATTAGTCTAGAACACTGATAAGGACTTTCTTAACACTTATATTGAATTCTTCTTGAATTTGCATCAATTATTTTTATCAATATTCAGTATTGTGAATCTTCATCAACTATTTTTGTTCCATTCAATGAGATAACTTAAAATATTTAAACCATTTATTGCAGTTTCAAGACGTACGTAGAATATGCTATGAAGAGCACTTAATCATTTTTATGTACATAGAGCATTAAAATTTAAAAACCCAAATCCATTGAAAGTCATTAGAAAGAGCTTTTCAAGAAATCTCGATTTAGGTAGGGATGTGGATTTCAAATTGACATCTCCCAGGTGGAAAGAAATTATATTTTACAATTTCAAAAATGTGTATAAAAAAGAAACAAGTCTTCAACTGCAATGTGTTTTTATAAACTAAGACTTCCAAAAATTCTATTCTATAATAATATTTGAAAATAGTTATTTCAATAAGTTAAGAACACTTTTGTCATATTCAATTACCAACAAAGATAAATATGGAGGAAGATCACGATAAATCTTTGTTTTTATTAAACTGATTATATTCTGTCTGGGGTAATGGAAAGAACATTTTTCTTATTGATCTTTAATTGAAGTATTAGGTATATTTTTCATTGTTAATTCCATATGTTGAAATGACTGAAAGCTTTCAAATCATCTTAACTAAGATTTCAGAACGTAGATATAATTTAGCAATCTTCATATCATATTCTAACTTTTTGTACGTAAATTAGCCCAGAAAAGTGGCAAGTATATTCTGATCGATTGCCTTGAAGCTTTAGATTGCGAATCGTCATCAATGGCATGAGTTCATCTATGAGATGTTCAAAACATATAAATCACGTTAATCGAAATTTCATGCCATGGGTAGAATGTATTATAAAGATCACTATTTTATACCATTTTTAATGTTCATTAAATGAACTATTTTAATGTACATAAATGAACATTAAAATTAGAAAGACAATGCTTTAGACATTTTGATTACTGTAATTATTAATCTGATTACTGCAATGATTACTGTGATGATTTGTAAAAAATTGTTCTGTGCAAAAAATATATTTAGTCTATATTCACATTTTCGCATCATTAAGCATCATTTCTGCTGTTCATACGCTATTATTTAGTCGTAAATAGTACTTAATTCTGCAAATAATTATGACTGATAGCTTAGCTGATGTATAAAGAAAGAGATATTAAAAATTTGTAAGACATTAGCTTAGTCAATATATTATCCCATATAACGTATGGCTCCCAAGATTGCATAAGCTACTATTGGCATAAATTATAAACTATGCTACCGATTAAGTCTGATTTAATTGGAAAAGTTCTATTCTGTTTCTACCATTTCTGCACAAGTAGCAGCATTTTTTTTTTTTTGCTAATTATTTCTTTAGACTTATGTATCCCCCTATATTTTAATTCGCATTATTAGTAGCACAGAAGGATAAAAGCAGAAAATCACACACAAGAATGAAAAGTAGATAAATCTGATATTCAAATTAATTAAATGAAAAGGATTTTCATATTTATTCGTTAAAATCCCTATTTTAAGAGGATATCCCAGATTGAGTCCTGCCTGTGATGTAAAAGTAAAATCACAAAACCAGATAATAAGCAATAGAATTTCCATCTACATAAATAAATTAATCCGCGAACCAGAACACCACAATTACCTAAGCTCAAGGAAATAACGGTACACAGCCTGTTCCCCAAACTGGTTCCGTCTGATCTGATGATGTGTAGGAGACATGTCAATGTTTCCTTTTTGCAAAGTGGCTTTCATTTCCGAGGTTACCAGCTGATAGGGCGCAGCCCACACGGGCAGACAACTCCCTCACAGCAGCTGAAATCAGCTTTCTTCTAACGGAGGTGAGATGATTTCGTGGGACGAAAAGTCGTAGCGACTGACCCCAATACCTTATTCCGCCTTTCTTAGATCTATTCGATTCGCCTACATCAGAAAAGGTTAAGCTTCTCTAAGGCCATGTAGTAGCACCACAACTACCGAGTGACCTATTTAATTCGATATAAATGGAGGACAATAGTGTTATGTAAATTGTGCGCAAATTTAGTCAATTCACTACACTCGTCACTAGGGGGACTGAGAGAAATTTAAAGAGTTTATTTGTATTCAACATATATCATGCTCTCAGACAATTTTAGCGACGATGAGTCCGTGGTGTGTTAATGTGGTACTTCATTTACATTCTCATCATGATACTGAGAATAATATACAGAAATGAACTACTAGGGAGTTGTGCAAAGCCTTAGGAAGAAGCAATTTTTCAGACAATTTATTGCATGAAGTGTCTGCATTTTTAGATAATGTTTTTGCGCATAAATAAATTTTGATTGATTTACGAAACATTTCTCAGGAATATTACTTCTATGACTTCTGGGCATAGTTAGACTAATGGGAAGGATTTAGAACAGCTTAATTTACTGTCTAATCAAACATAACTTACTAAAGATTTAGAGAAAAATAATATTTGCAATATATTTTTTGAGAAATTTATAAATGGTCTTATAGCAACCTCGGTTTCGTGTTCGTAGGGTTATAAAATTAAGACCCAATTCCACGAAAAATAGCCTTGTATATGGGGTGTGGTGATTTTCAAATACGGTAAGGGTTGTGGTGCAGATGTTTGGAGAGGGGATTGCTGGTGTTTTCCTCATCAAATGGCTCCCTTGTTATCTAACCAAATGTCAAAATTATGTCATCCGTCCCCAAATCCTTCTTCTGTAGCTTCAAAATTCGAATTTTATTATACCTTCATTAAAATGAAACTAAATTAGGCAAAACAATTTTCGAAAACTCCTTTTTTGCATGGATATTTCGAGGAAGCATGTGTATAAAAGATTTGTGTAGAGAAAAATTCTTAATAATAATGAAGATGTTCTTACAAACATCCTCTATTATCACAATATCTGGATTTCTCAGACAAAGACACATTATAAAGATTGTAAAAGAAAAATATAAATACATACATAGTGTTTTTATTAGTATCATACAATGTATACACTAGGAAAATAGCGTATACAAATATACAATTACATAAATTCTAAATGGTCATGAGTATATGGCTGTAGCTGCTGCATTATTTATAACTATTACATATTTTTTAATTTGCTTAACATCGTTCGTGGAACTATTAGTATAATGTATTTATTCTGCGCTGATTTTGGTGAAACTTACCGCTTTAAGGGAACAGTGGTAAAATTGACCAAGATATAAAATTTCTTTTTTACCATGATAGTTATTATATAACTTTTATGTGAATAAAAAATCATTTAAGCACGTATTTTTAAATTAATAAATAGTTAATAAGTTTAGAGAAGGAGTATTGCTTGATAAAATCTTCCATAATGACTTTTTTTTAATTTTAAATGAATTTTTGGTATGCTTTATAATTTTTTAATTTCTTTTAGAGTGTTTAATGCTAATTTAATTCAGAGAAACATACCATTCAAACGAATATTCGGTAGGTATATAAAGATTTCCAGAAAATTATCTTTTAAATAAAATACAAAATTACACTAGATTTATTCTAAACATAATATAATAAGATATTAATGGAGTAAAAAATTTTAAAAATAAAGGGTTTGAAAATTTTAAAAATATTTATTTTTTTAAGCAAATGTATATATATTGTTTAAAAGAGTTTCTAAGGAATTTTTGACTTATTTATAATTAGTATATAGGTTTACAGAACTTCAGATTTCTAAAACAAAAATTTGCAACTGTTGTTGCAACAATTAAACAATTAATTGTTTAATCGTGCCCACTATGCCTTGAAAAACATTTATATCTGCATTACTGGAAACCTTTATATGAACTCAAAATCTTTTTTTTATATATTTTTAGTATGTAAAACAAAACATTAAAAGCTACACTGTGTGTTTTGCATACAATAGAATTAAACGGGAAAATTTTAAGTCAACAAAATTCACAATTTAAAAATATTACAGATATAAAGCGGGAAATATGCAGGAAATGCATAAATAGCTGGGCTGAAATAATTTAAAAAAATAAGCCATAGTTTAAGAAATCATACATTTAAGGAAATTTTCTTGATCACTTCCTGATGTGTAGGGATTCTGAAATTTCTCATTTGTGTGGAAATGCAATTCCACGGTTGCAATGCATTGTATAAATACTTTCAAAAATCAGTTATCAGTTAATTGATTAAATAAATGAAATTTTGAATTTATACTGGTGGAGCCACTTGGCAAAGAATTTGAGAGAAACAGATTACAAGATTCCTTAAGATTTAAAATAAATATATACTAAAGACCAAAAGTAGTAAGAAATTAAAATAAAAAATAATTTTTAATACATTAATATTCAATACTTTAAAAAAATTATATTGGACAGATTTTACATATTTGAGTATTTTGAGTTCAGATTTTCTATTTGCGTGCAACAAATAGTTTTCATTTCATTATTATGTGAAATATTCATATATCAATAAAGATATGATAATTTTTATCAGAACAGAAACCGAAGTAAATCAAAAATTATTTACATTCAGCAGTAAACCTGAAAAACAAAATTTTCAAAAATGATGCAATGTTACCATAAATCCTAAAAATTAAATATAGAGCTTTAAAAATATCAGTTAAATTAAACAAGGAGATAAAAATAATATTTGAGTAGACAAGCTAATATTTACAAGAAATGTATGTGTTAAAGTAACCATGGTTCAAAAGTTATTGTATAAATACGATTTTGCATAGCTGTGCTAAAAATACTACTCATGATTCCTTCGAATCTAAGTCTTACTTAATGAATTATACTTATAAACATCAGATTTCTTTTCATACACGAATTTGTTTGAAAATTCAGTGCAATTTCATGGAATGTGGAAAACAGGATTATGTCGAAATACATACAGATTCATTCATAACATAGGATGTCAGAAAGGAGTATTGCAAAAAATTTTTCTTCTTTTTTTAGTAATTTAATTAAAGTAAAAAAAAATGAAAATATTTTTACTAATTTGAAATATATTATTCATTGCTTTAATGAGTCTAACAAGTTGAATGATTTTCTGGAAAATTTCTGCAAACTCTTATTTAACATTCTAAGTTAATGTAGTATAGTTTAATAAAGTCGCTGCAATGCTTAATAAAGACTCTTCTTTTTTTATTATTTGAATAAACTAAATAGTTGCTATCTATGTTAATGAAGCCGAACAAAAAAAGTTTTAAACATTTTGGAATGATCATGAAATTTCAAAATATTATTATGCTGTCAAATGAAGGGATTTAAAAAAGAAAATTTAATTTATTAATATAAAAAATTACTCATTTATATCCAGAATACGTTTGAATATCTCAATCAGTTCTATAAAGCCCATGTAGATGCATTGCAGCAAAAGCATCCTTGACAAAGCAGATGATGTCAATTTTCACAAAAGGACTAAAATATTAAAGCGGCCATACTAAACTCAGCAAATTGCATTTAAATAAGTACAAAAGACATTAATAATATGCTGAATAATGCTTAAGTATTAAAGTGGCAAATGAAATTCCATTTAACAACTAAACTATGGCTTTTCACCAATAAATTTTCATTCTAGGTGCAAAATACATAGAATGCCATAGATTTATTTAAGTTTCTATGAAGAATTGAAAGACTCCTATTGGTTTCTAGTAGATCAACATTTTATTTGAATCTTCAGGCTTGACGTTGTCTCCAAATTGGGAGAGAAATCGTAAAATTTCTCCAAAAGTAGGTTGCAGGTTAATCTTCACTTAGGATTATAGGTAGAATCTTTAATAAATCTGAAAATATTGTGTATTGCGGTACAGTAAAAAAAAAGCCTAAGCGAATGTATTTATTTAATTGCAGTGCTGGTAAAGTAGTTTTCTATTCAAAACCGACAGAAATCAACTTAAGAAAAAAGACTGATAGATATTTAGAATTGTATGCAACTTTTCACAAAACCATTTGTCTCTAAAAAAAATTAAAATATTGAAGTTCTTAAGGTTATCTTATTACCTTCACATATTTATATTTCTTATTAAAATATTCTTCTATTTTTCTTTTATTAGAACGCAACATTTCAGTTAACAAAATATGCAAGAAATGAAATAACAGTAACAAAAATGTATTATCCATGAATGCAAGTGAAGCCCTCAAAAGTCATTCATCATGAACAGAAAAAGAAATATTAATCAATATTTATCTTGCTACAGATTTAATAAAAAGAATTCGTGAAAGAATGTTCATGATATTGGAAAACTAAAATATTTTGTGGAGTATCATAAAAAAGTTTCCCATTTAAAAGACGAATATAAAGGTAGTTTGATCGAGATAATATCAAGTCGATAAATCGCTTTAAAACCTTTTGACAATGATAAATATTTTAAGAATACAAAACACACTTCGACTCTCTACCAGAATTTCACCACATTGGTTTGGAATACGAATAAGAATTAACGATTCCTGAAGTTTGCTGAAGAGGTCGATAAATTGACGTCAAATTCAGCATTTGGTGTATTATCAAGGAATCGACACAAAGAGAAAAATCCATTAACAAGGCAATCGTGCGTTTAATAATCTGAGAAAGAGAAATCCGATATCTTCCATCTTATTGCTTGAATTTAACCTAGATTTTGCTTTCACAGCGATCTAAGTCACTGGACGGGAAACAATATGGATTAACTTTTGCCGTTAAGAATATGCATTCAATTCTGAGAATTTTCGAAAAATGCTCAGTTAATTTTTTAAAGTCCTAATTAACTTTAAAACCAGTTTCATTTTATATGGTCGGAAATGCCATTGTGTTCATAAACTAGCTTTGGAAGTTTTTGAATTTGTACTTTCTAAATTCTCCAATAATGAAGTCAAAAACAGAGTTTCCATCCGTTATTATTATCATAAATTATGATTCCTGTGTCTTGCAGGTGGTTCGAACTAATCGGTGCGCATGCGCATTCATGCAATTGCAGCACAGCTGCGATGTAAATTGCTTTACTTGCTTATTTACTTTACGTATTTATTTTGGAGTTGCTGAATATTAGCTTCAAACAGTCCTGCTACGGCCTGAAAGCTATACATATAATTTCATATAATTTGGAAATTCTATTACAGAAAAGCTTATATTCATGCAAAAGGTGTTAATGTCTAAGCAGAAAAGTTACTCATCAAGTCCAAATATATGCAGAGTTTAGTTTAATCGTCAAATGAATAACGTTTCAGAATGAGATTTCGAAAAGTCTTACTATATTGCCACTTTATCAAAGGCCATATTCTCAAAAAAATTTATTTATGCAAAATTCTTGCATTGAATAAGTTATATCTGTTCTCAAATTGTTGTATATCTTTACTGACAGAACTCAATCTAAAAATCAGAAATAAACTATGATATGCCGTTAGTACTTCCATATATTGCATCAAACTGCCGCACGTCCTATAAACTATGCATGAATAAAAACTCATCAAAGAAACACATTAAAAGGTGAGAGAAATTTGTTCCTTATAGCATAATTTGGAAGATACGGAACTCACAAAACTCTTGTAATTTTACTAAAATAAAGAATATAATTTTTCTTCTAAATTTAAGGATGCTTTTTTTAAACATATACACAGCTTTAAGATCACATTGGTTTTAAATGCTATTAGCAACGATATAAATTTAAAACACGATTAATTCTATGAATTTATATGCATTGAAATAATCCGAGTAAAAGAACAATAATGAATATTATCAACTGAAATTTCTAGTTTCTTTTGAATCTAAAGGCACAAGTTGGCTAGATTCCAGGATACTTAAATAGGGTAGGAAACAAGATACTGTTTTTGAAATTTTTCTAAATTGCGGAGAGATACAAAGAAGTAAACATTTATCAGTGAAATAAAAATACATTTCGCTCCTCCCATTCTAACGGAATTCAATAACAAGACTTGGATGACAAAGTGGTTGATAATTCTGTAATTGAAGGTTTCCTTCTTTAAATTTTCTTCTAAGCATTACAAAGTTACCACAGATTAAATTAACAAATTATTTTTTAAAATTATAAGCGATTAAAATAAAAAATAAAAAATGTCTTAATTTGTAAGAAGAAAATTAATGGAGAAAGAAAACAATTGTTAAATTTCAAAAAGAAATCAAGAAAGCAATTGGTTGAAATTCAAGAATTAGTTGAAATTAAATATTTCCTTCAGTTTATTAGGCTAAAATTGTTTTGGAAACTACTAATTTATATAGACTGAATTTTATTTCTCCTTCAAAGCATATCTCCCATACAGTTAATACAAAAAGATTTTACAACAGCAATTTCTTCAATTGTCAATACATTATTCGAATAAGAAAATTTATTAATATCTATTAAGAAATTTATTAAAATTATCTAATCAATTTTTAATTGCTGAAAATTTCTTGAAATATCAAACATTCTTTAATTATTCTCCATTTTGTAATCAATTCTTAATAACCCACCAATAGATAAAAGTAACTCCAACCAATAGATAAAAGTAACTTCTTGTATTAGATTAGAATAGTTCTCTTGTACATGAAGCTATCTTTCAATACTCATAAAAGATAAAATTGTCCATTTTTCCCTTCATCCAAAATTTTGTTATATTATGTACATCGTTCCCACTCTAATAGCTATATTTTAATTTGTTAGAGATAGGTACAGATGTTCCGTTCAAATGGCGTAAAAAATATCTTTTGATATTCTAGGAATAGATATACAGCTGAAAAAATATTATGTATCGCTTTATAAACAACCCTCTAGTCCTGTTAGTCATATTTATTTTAATATTCTTGGTACACTAGTATTTTAAATTTAAAAAAAATATTTAAAAAGTTATATTATTCTGCAATTAAACCTGGCAAGATATTAAATTTAAAATACCAATATTTTAAATTCTTTCAATAGCCGCATCCAAGATGTTCTGGAGATCAATGTTCGGCATTTCCTTGAAGTGGCCTATGACAGATTTAAAATAGCAAAATTCAAAGTTTCTTAAATTAGTCAATTTTTGTTGCTGGGAAAATAAAATTTTTTTATTAGCAGTGATAATGTGTCAATAATATATTACTTATAGGACAGAAAGATGGAAAAAAGGCAAATTTTGTAATTTTTTAAGAAGTACATTTATTGATTTAAACATCATATAATTCTTTACGTTCATTTATAATGTTTTTTTTTCACATGAAAGTGAAATATCTAAAAGTTGAGAATATATCTATCTATATCCTATATCTAAAAGTTGAGAAATTATATATTGAATCACAAAATTTAACTAGACACTCGGTAAAATACTTAAGCCACAAATATACTGTGTGTTGATGATGAGTTCATTGTATTACGAAAATAACTATACAGTTACGTTCTATCAAAACAAATCAACAGATCAGTGCACCTAATATTAATAAATGAATATATTTTATAACGGCGTTTAATTATACCATGTAAAAACTAATTTATCACGTCTTGAGTAAAACAGCAGAATATGACTTTAACAGATACGATACCGTTTATTTTTCGTTCAACTCCAGTTGCATTAAATCCATAAATCGAGTATCTAAATACTTTTCTTTTGATCCTTAGCATAAGAAGAAATTTATATACGATATACAGAAGGAAAGAGAGATGGTAGAAATGGATTTGAACAAAGAACCGGAATAGAAGCACTGTTGCTACTGAAGAAAAAAAATCAACCTCAAAAGTAACGTTTTATGCGGCAGAATGATAAAAACAAAAGACCAAATACTTTTCGTTTAGAATCAAAACAAATTGTCGTTTATTTGCTTTGGAAATCAACAGAGCTTCTACTTCTTTTATTTTTCTATTTATAGGAATTCCACCGAATGGTTGATCTTATTGTCTTAAGTTATCGTACGAAAAATCTGTGTAACTGGAATGGCTTTTATTGACTCTCCAGCATTCTTCACTAGTGCTTTATTTGGTTTCTTTTTCTACTTCTTGATTCAAATTTACACCATCCTCTTAAAGAGGCGAAAGTACATTTCCTCCAATTTTCTGCAGCTTGAATGATCAAATGCATAAAACATTTTCAGATTTTAATGTATATTATGGGAAAGAATTTTTTGGGGAACATTAAAAGCTATCAGGGTTTTTTAAAACCATAATATACTTATTTCAACATAAATAGAGTTAGGACGTTTTTTGACTGGCTCGACATTAAAAGCAAACAAACTTCCAAAATATTGGTTTATAGCTTCTAATGAAAGCCCAAAACATGTTCAATACTGTTGCATGCGAAATATGTGCCTTTTTTAAACGTCTGCATGTTATTCTGATGCAAAAATGTTCAGACTAGAGTTTCAGATTGTTTTAAATAAGTACAGCGTGTAACACTGAAATTCTCTGACGAGTCAATCTATTTTGCATATGAGAGTGTGGAAACACTGCATAGTTTTCAACTTGAGAATTTACATTGAAATTCACTGAAGAGTCAAACTATTTTGTATATGAGAAAGTGGAAACAATGCATAGTTTCAGCTTACATCCAATAAGCTTCTTTTAACCATAATATAATTTAAAGCCTGTTAGGGCTTAAATCTGTAACAGATGTTAAAATTAAGATTTAAAGAGGCTTGTTGGCTGTAAACTGGAAACTAAGAAATGTTTCCGGTTTCTCATATTCGAAAAAGTTTGACTCTAAAGTGAGTTTCCAAGTGCATTCTCAAGTCATGCATAGTTTCCAGTTCTATAGTATTATTATTCTAGCAACCTGGATATCGATTCAAATAAAAGGCTAAAGTAAATGAAATGTAGAGCAAGTGAAACAAATTCGAAAACTAGCTTCACATAGGGACTTAAATATTTAAAATGTGTTTACAGTCATATTCTTGATTAAAAAGGCGATAATAAATTGTATCAAACATTTTGGTTTTGGATACTAAGGTATAGAACCAAAGCAAGCATTTCGCGCAATAATAGAACATTCATTCATACATCTGCAGCCTTGAACAATATGAAAAGTACATGCTATGAAAATAAAATATTCCTATCCTTAGTCGAAAAGAAAATCAACAAATGATTAAGTAATACTGAAGCAGCCTATATTTTAAAGAAAAAACAAATTTTCACAAACAAACCCAATTTTCTTCCTAATTTTAGGATAAAACTTATATACTCGGATCTTCGAATAATATGAAATATATATGTTTTGGAAATAAAATATTCTTATCCTTAATCGAAAAGAAATCAATCAACTAATACTAAGTAATATGGAAGTGACCCATCTTTTTACAAACAATAAAACATTTTTTTTTAATTTTGTGAGATTTATTTAATTAATAACATATTTTGCATATGTTATTAATTACATATTTCATATATTCCACATCTATATATTTTTTTCATATCGCATGATGCTTCCATTAAATTCGCATAATTGAAGTGATTTCTACATTTTCATAGATGTTATTAGGAAGAAAAACCACTTAAACAAATGGAAATGTCCTTAAAATGAATTCTAAAAAGAATGTATTATAATGAGAAATAGGTTTTAGAAATGATCGTAAAAGCATAACATTTTACCTTAATCATAGAAGCAATTAAATATTAAAACCGATAATATCAGCTCATCAATTAGCAAACAAATTTATAGTTTCCTGGGAAATTACCTTATTCAGTAAACTCTTTTTTGTAAATACATGCAATTACAACTTTTAAGAAATTAAAATGTTAGCCCAAATAAAAATAAAGGACAAAATGACGAGCTTAAGATGGCCAAATAAAACTATACAAAAAACATACACACACACTCAGAGACATTAAAGAAACAATCGAACTAATGGTAATCTTAATAAAACGATAATCTTTTTTTTTCTTAGTTCACCATTATAAAGCAAAGATTCCTTAATGATACACATTATTACTACAAACAAAAATGGCAACTACTTAAAAAGGGAACCTATTAAAAAACGAACCCAAACAAAAATTACAATTAGTTATTGATATCTTATTTGGAATTTGTTTTAGCAATCATTGTTTCATTTCTTTCTTTTCTGTATCTCTAAAACCAAAGAAAACCGCAATATTTCATTTCCAGCATCTGGGGGTTCCAATCGATGCCGAGAAAAGCATGTCGAGCTTTTATTGAGGACTCATTAATTAAATACTTGCATCACTTCATTTATGGCCATTTCCTATCTGAAATGTCCAGTCTTTTAATGGTTCAGCCAAAGACGGGTGCGAAAGAATGCAATATGTCTTGACTTCCACTCAGCAACCCCTTCCTTCGCTGCAAAAGGATTGTCAAGATTTATTAGAGCAAACGCATTTAAGGAATTGGTTGCTCTAATAATAGCTGGTTAAAGTTTATCGACTAGTTTCAACAGTGCAGTGATCACAAAAAACAATTTACGAATTTATAGCACACAATTTCTTTTATATATCTGTTAGAGAACTGCGAAATGCGATTTATTCTCAAAGATTTGCTGTCTACTTTTTGGCCAAATTAACCCCTTAAGGACTACAAAGAAGTAATTCTTTAATCGTATCTATTGATTATTAACTCGTAATGCTCATTTGCTGCTCAGAAAATGATCCAAAAGATTGACATTATGTTGTAGTAGGGAAAAAAAATTGGATGCTTCTTCATTTACGAATTGATGTATTGGCTTCCTTTTAGGGAGAAAATATTAAAAGCATTGATTTGTCAGATTAAATTACTGTAAGATGAGCAAATCTTAAGGATATTAGGGATGGATATCTTAATTTTATATCTGACTTAGATGAGAAGACGTCGTCAGCGTATAACAAATCTAACCGGTATCGAATATTTATTTCTTCTTCATAACATAAATTGATAATATTTGACCCACGATAAATTTCACATACAATAATATTATCCATGTTGCAAGTGGATTTACTCAGTGGTATGAATCCTCCAATTTTGAAAATTGGATTCTATCTCTAAAATAGTGGAAGTTTTGGTTATTTTCTATTCTTAACTAGCGATGTTCAAAAACTGATAGATTGCTATAGACAATAGAAATAATTTCCTAGGTGCTGCTACAAACTTTTTGGGTTTTTCTCCAAAAGCGAAACACAAATATGAGTCATTTTCTCTCAAATGGCTTCCAGGAAGGCAATTTCAACCATACGTTTGGTCTACCTCTGTTGCTAGCCAGGAGATCCAAGATAATTTTAATCAAAAGAAAATACTGCGCTATATTTTATTACGAGTCCTTAACTCGGGAACTTTTCTATATATTCTACACCATATGTAAGTAGAGTCATTATTATCAAGCAAATAAAAATGTAACCCCAGAATTCAGAGAAAAAGTTAAAAATTTAAGCTCCAAAGCACTAAAAAATGAAATTTCAAATGTTTGAAATCATGTAGCATCTTATATGTTTGCTTTAAACGTTTACAATTACATAGAAAGGAGTCATAGCATATACGGGTTTCACCATATTATAACCCGTATTTGGTAAACAAACTGAGACAATGTTTCTAGGAAATTGAATCGAATGATAGTAAAAGTGAGAAAATTGTTAAAGATTGTTTATTTAACTACAAATAATAGAGCCCTAAAGTGCACTCGATTCCATAAAAAATTGGAGTTAAGACTCTTATAAATAAACCCGAATGTGTTTTATGGTCGCTCTTTATTTTATCTGACGTTCTGTAAACAAGAAATTGCGAGCTAAGCCTTTCAGCACTTTCTATGCAAAGTCAAATATTTTATTCACTGAGAAAAACTTTTTTTTTATTTTCCTTTGTTCTCGAAAGTTTTTGCTGTGGGCATTCTTCCTTAATCTTTGTTCCGATTCGCGTAGCTGTTGTTTGATTGTGTCTGACAGATCTTTCATGAAAATATCGATTTTCGCTATATTCACTCAATTGGATTTGCCACCTTTCGGTTTTCATTTCGAAGCATTTAATGATATTCTGTACTACATTTCAAGCTAACATTGTAATAGAAAAGATGATTACTGATTTACATGGTACAAACGAAATATAATGAATAGTATTCACGATCTGCTTCAAAATAATATACAAGCAAGCGAACAGAATAAAATAAATTATTCCTTAGATGGAAGATTGAAACATATTTTTAGGAATTAGAAATATTGCTTTCTGTTAAATCACCTGATAAAGAAGATAGTTATGCAGATGTAGTAACGAACATGAACAGATCTTCCGTCAATGACCTCCGGTTTTGGCGACAAGATTTTGTCGACAAAAATGAAGAATCCCGAATATATAAGAATATTGACAATAGCTCCATTAATACTCGGATTCCCCTATTTGTTTTAGTAAAATCTTTTCCCTGCTACAGGAACTATAAAAACCGAAGTAAGTCAGCAGTGAGTGACTGAGTCGAGTCCAGAGAGGTGAATTGTTGAATCAAATCTCTTTTTGGAGCACTGAGTGTAAAGAATATTCGCACAGGAATAACCACATATTAAAATTGTACAAAATACGAATTTCCCTATGGCAATACTCTGTTCTGATGCCACGAATAGACTCCGCATAGAAAAATTTAATGTAAAGCAGTTTTTTTCCATGCTTTATCGGCGGCATAGCGATTTATACAAATGCTTTTTAATTGCGCAAAGAATTCATTTATGAAGACATATACTGGATATATGTTTGTTACTGATATGGAACATAAATCTTAGAACATCGCTCTAAATGTTCATTCATTTATTTTACGTATCTGTAATTTGAAAACTCTCTAGACGTTAGGTTAATATTCACCCCATACTTTGCAATTCATGATATAAAGAGAAATTTGAAAGCAGGTACAATAATAGAAAAATTATAATTTATATAATTATAAGAATAATTATTATTTTTATATAATTATGTGAGTAATTAGTCAGTGGGATGCATTTAAGAAGTATAAAGTTTAATAATCGAAAATTTATATTAGAATGTTTGGTTTTTGTGCAATGGTCAATATTTTGGCCAAGATTGGCCAAGTTGAGGCCAGAATAACAGAAGGATGTTTTTTAATTATATTTAAGATAAATATCTCTTTTTATAATAGAAAAATAAAAGTTGGTGTTTAAAATATATATTTAATAAATTTACTAATCAAGTTTAATTTTCTTTATTTATTCATCAGTGTATAAAATAATAAGTTTTTCTATTTGAACTATTTTTTAATCTTGTAATCCATAATTTCTCAAATACACAACCATGCGATGAAAATGATTCAGAACTGATTAATTGATAATTAAGTTCTGAAAATATTAAAGCATATTATCAAAGAGAAAACGAAAGGCTACACAATTTCGATCTTCTAATACTCCAAGGAATAAGCGCAAAATCGATTATACAATTTCACTTTTAGAAGCATGAAATAAGTAAAATTAAATAAAAATGTTTAAAAAGCTTTTTTATTATTTTTACTAAGCAAAAAAAATAATGCCATAACTAATAATAATGCCATTGTATAACTTAAAAGGCCTTTCAATTTTATTTTACAGAGCTATTACGGCAAAATAAGAAGTCAGTAATTCGTTTAAAAATCACCCTTACCCTTTATTCAGTAAAAAATAAATCCTTTTCCTGCATCTAATATAAACAGTTCTATTATTGGATTTTAATCTTCTATTTCGGTGCGAAGAGAAAAATAGAAAGTCTTGCTAATTTTCTAGACGGATTAACGGCGCATACATATAACCTCGGTTTGCTTCACGGTATAAGAAATCAGAGAGGAACTGTGTAGCAATCTTAGAAGTTACGCAATTCACTGGTGTGCAAGAATCTATACCACCCTACAGATTCCGTGTCTGATTAACTGATTTACTACTGAGGACATCATTTATTGACCCACTCAAGAGGTAAACACTTATTGCTTAGATATAATTCTTCCTGAGCCTGAAAGTTGGCTTTTCAGCGATAATTTCTATAAAGATTATGATTGTGATTACAGCGTCTCTGTTTACTAGAAGATAAATGTTTTATTCGTCTGAGAGGAATGATAATATAACCGTTTATTGTTATAAATATAAGATGAAGAGATTATGTTATATATGCGCGATGACGATACATAATTATTAAGCTTAAAATTTGAAGCTTATGTCTTCTTGACTTTTCTGAAGTCAAAATAAATTAGTAAGTTATTTTTTTTTAATTGCCTGTATTATTTTTTGTTTGATGTGTTGTTATTGTTATCGCTAACCCAAGAGTATTTAAGAAAAATAAGTATAATTAAAAAAAGATAAAAAGATAAAAATGAAACTTATGTTTTATGCTCTAACATACATAAATTCTTAAACTTCAAACTGAAAAGTTGTGACTACTTGAAGAGCTCCTTGAACTTCCTCCATTTTTTTTTATTTTATTATTTTTGAAAAACGAATCCCTTATTTCACCTTTTCTCATATTTTTACTGAAAAAGTTTTTTCGTGGATTCAAGATTTATTAAAATAAATAAATAAATAAAAATAATTTTAAAAACATTTAAAAAAAGAATTTAAAAATTAATAATGATATTGAGTATTTTCACAGTAACATTTGAATTTTTTATAACATATCTAATATTTTTACTGGTCATTTTATAAAAGAAAAAAAGCACGTTTAAAAACGGATTAAAAAAGAATAAAAATTTTAATTAATCTATTAGATATTTTTATTAAGATATGAATATTTTAAAAAACAGATTTTTAAGTACTTAAAGATCTAGATAATTAATTCACTTTTCTTAGATCAATATGGCAGAACTTTACTACTACACTAATTAACTTTGGCACTTAATTCAGCAATTTATTCGGTGTCACGGTCTTTAGAAAAGCTTAATGGAATGTTGTCTTCCACTTTTCCTCTTGAGAAATGCTGATGAATTACAAAAGTGAATTGCCTTGGAACATTTGATGAGTATGAAATAAGTATGAATTTGCTTAGGATATTTGATGAGTATCAAATAAACATGAATTATCTTAGAATATTTGAAGTGCATCAAATCATTATGTATTGAATTTGGAATAATGCTGTCAAATTAAAAAACGTTCAATACAAGTTAAAAAATACTCTATTCTGTGTTAAAGATAATCTAAATTTGTAAACGAAATATGTTTCATCTCAAAAGGGAAGATAATCAAAATTTATAGCCTTGAATATAATCAAAATCTTCAAATACGTAGCATATATAACAGCGGTGTAAATAAACTCAATGTCAATATAATAATATTAGCGAAAGATTTTTCTCACAGGCAAATCTTGTGATGCATTGCTTTTTTTTATTTTTAAATTAATATTCAATAGAAGAAATTGCATGAAAGTGCATAAAAGCATGCAATTTCCAATAAAAAATACGGCATTAAAGGTCATCTTTTCTTCACTCCTCATTAATCACCGTTGGAGGTACTTTGAGATCAAAAATAGAAAGTATGCTCTTTAGGCTCCGTATAGTAAATGGCATAGTAAAACTGATTATTTAATTGCTTTTTCTGTAGCTCAGATTTAACCCTAAGGGTGCTGGAAGGTTAATAACACTGGGGTGCCGCACATTGGGGTCCATTTTGGAGGTAATCAGTAGAAAAACTTCAGAATCGTTTCATCCTACTTTCATAATCGACCCAAATAGTGTCACGTCCAAGAAGAAACCAATTTTTTTCACTCTGAAGAAATTAAAAAAAAAATAGTACAAGGACATTAGGAAAGTACGACATTTGTTTGCTTTATTTCCTAAAAAATTCAAGTTTTTAATCTGAACAACCAACAGTATTGGAAAAAAATACTACCATTCCAACATTGTTTTACTATAAATTACAGATTCAAACTGAAATAAAGTTTGACCTTTTTTTATCCACTGCATCACTCGACTGCAACTATTTTGGTAAATGCTACATTTTCTATTCTGTCATGCAGAAAAACAGGCTACTCAGGTGTTTTTTACTAATCTTATTTCTGAGCACAAAGTATTCTATTTAAAATTCGATGTAATTAATCAACTAACTATCATGTTTGTTACTATTAATTTACTACTAAAAATTGAAATCTAATTTTTCCAGTAGAAATTCACAAAATATACTTTCCTGACTAACTAATATGGACTAAATTCCTTTCAATGCTTATCCAATATTTTTCTCTATTATTCTAAACCTTTATATTATTATTATTATTATATTATATATATATATATATATATATATATACACCAGAATAATTAAATACAAAATATTGAAAATAAATGCAACATACCTTTATAATAATAAATAACACAATGCAATGCATTCCAGCAATTTGGAATGAAAAATATACACAATTGCTATCTTTTTGTTTACAAGATTGATCATCCTGTAGTTTATTAATCATATGGTTTTTTCAATTGCAAATTATTATTCAAAAACTGAACAAAAAAAAAGATTTTCGTAATAAATCCAATTTGCTTTACCCTGCTAGAACAAATAATGGAATAATACCAAATGAATCAGAAACTAATCAACTTTTGGAAAATTGGGCACATCTGAAAATTACATTTTATAGCAAAATGCTTTGATATTTACTTCATTTCGGGAAAGTTTGGAGGAGCCTTTTTTATTGATATTACATATCTGTTTTGAGCTTAAATAAGCATTATTTATATGGAAAAAGAAACCTTAATGTGAGAAATTAAACAGCAAATCAAGCACGTTTTAAGCTTGCAATAAAAAACATACGTCACTGTAGAAATAAATGTTTGAGAGTAAGCCAATAAATATATTATACGAAGCGAAAATACGTTTAAAAAATATTTTATTCTTTATCCTTTTCAAAGTATTTCAATTTAATGGTCGTTTATATTCAAACCTCGTTTCCATTTTATGTTGAGATAACCATTGTTTTTAGTTCAGCTGGATCGTTTTTAAAATGGTAGATATCATTTATCTTTAACATCGGCAAACTGTCGTTCTTTCCATTTTCAGTTGGAAAACAATGGTAGAGAATACTCACATAACGGCATGATACTATTTATTTAATACCGCATAAATAATTGTTTTTCCTACTAAAAATAATTTATAATTTTAAAAAGTTAAAATGAAACATTTATCACTTTTTTCAAACTCGAAATTATTGAAAATATATAGCTTTATCATTTCGAAAACGGCGAATTTGTATTATTTTCTTACATTATTATACTATGAATTAACTGGATTTTAGAATCATAAGTAAAATAAAAATTATATATATTATCGTAATATATATTTTCTGAATTATATATATTTGAACGTTAAAATTAACGATAATATCATGTTCATTTAGTGGGTTAACTTTATTATTAGCAATATTTAGATGACCCGAAAATACTTAATTTAATACTCCCAAGAGTGTATGGTTTTTTTAAATTTTCCACCAATCTGCATTTACTTTCAAAACTTCCTTTTAATTAGATGTAATAATATAAAAAGATGGCTATGAATTAATTCTTTTCCTTCAGTTAGGTAAAATATAAAATATCGCATAAATAAAATGTGAAAACCATGTTTGCCATATCAGTTGCACAAGACGGAAAACTAAAAGACAAATCAATACACATACTGTTGAGGCATCAAATTTCATTAACTAGAAGTTGCTTTCAAATACCAAAATAATTTAAGTTAGGAATTCAGTTTTTAAATTCAATTACTAATGAAATGAAAACGAAAATTGGATGCTCCAAGAAATCAATGGTAAAAATGCTTTTCTGATTTATACTTTCAATTTGATGCGTTTTTGAATCAATCAAAATTCTTTTACACATGATTTAGACATTTTTAAATAATTAATAAGGCTGAGCCAAACAGCGTATTTAAAAATTCTGATATTTTAATATGATTTCATTATCCGAAAAATATAAAGATTATTCTTGACGATGATGAATAAAAATAAATTGAAGAATGTATTATCTTTAATTGCATATATTACGCGAAAGCAGTGGGAAAATAATTTATAAGACTTTTTAATACAAGAAACTTTTCTGAATGCAGGTTAATAATTTTTGAGTTTTCTATTTTCATCTTGCATATAGTAAAAATTCGCATTATATATTTTATTGCATTTTCTGGAATATTTAGGGATTAATAACACCCTCTTCACGAAAAATCATAAAAGGATTAGCAAAATAGGATCTGGCCTTTTAAAATTCCAAAAGCATAAACTTGAAGAAAAAGATAATGCATAAACCCTAAGTCATCACGACAGAATTACAATTAATTCCTCTCTAGTGTCGAGAAAACCCTGCAATTTTTTTCAAAATGAGGCGTAAATTGCTGTCTGAGGAAAGATCCCAGCCACACAGAATTTGATCAAAAGTCTGGAAAGGAATCTTAACGACTCGAGGGTTTTAGTTAAAAAGTAGTGATTCTTTTCCCCAGAGTGAATTACCAGCTAAAAATGCATGTTATGTTACGCTCTTCACGACTTCCAATTCATCAAATTCAGCTTTATTTCCACTAATCAAGCCTTTAAATTGTCGGTTCGAAGTCATTTGAATAAATTTCCCCCCATTGAGAGGCAACAGAGTCTTTTAAATGTATCGTGCCACGAAAATAAATCTTCTGTTTCGAAAGCGATATTGTCTTTTCCTTGTTTTAAATTAATTTTCTAAAGGAACTCGGATTACGAAAACTTCATCAAATGAAAAAGAGATTCGAAAACACTCGAGCAGCTAGGGCACAGCTAACTTCTTCTGCCATCGTTTTATTGATTCCAGAGCTTATGTCGTATTGTGGTAATTTTCTGGAACGAAACTGTAGCTTAAATCCCCAAACAAACAATACACTGGAATGTAAACGAAATTAGTGTTCGACTAAAACCGACTAAGAAAAGGTGATCTTTTAAGTAACGGTGGATAACAACGAAAAAAAGTAGAGAAACGGGACGAAAAGAACAAGATAAAAGCGCAAGAAAAAGAAGAATGGGGGAGTCGAGCCATCCAATCATTACGGACAATTCCCTGTTTCGTTGGATGAGTGGAAGAAACCCGGGAGCCTTTTATTCTTTTAACGAAATTCTTAAGGAAAGACTAAGGATTTTATTCCCCATTTTTATAGGACTTCCTTCTGGTCAACGTGATGGGTTCAAAGTACCGAGCTCCGTCCCCGTCAACAACCCTTTGTATAAGTCTCCCAGAGCTTAAACAACCACCTTCGATTCCAGAAACTGTACTTTGGTAATGGGTCACAGTTGGCTTGCGATCGGAACAGAGATCGAATAACTCTAGGTCGTTGATTATCCAAGGCCTAGTGAACCGATGAAGAGGACTTTCCTCTTTAGCGCGGCATGCATCTCCCTAAGTACCTCGAAGACCACTTACGTTTATTACTTTTATGGTGACTGCACTTGCCATTCGAAAGGGTTTCTAGGGATTAAGAGAGATGTTCACCACTACTGCTCCATATGGTGATAAAATATTTCTCTTGCCGTAATAATGGACACTGTCCACAGAAGAGAACTTCAAAAAGCCTCATATTCTTCCTTTTTGGCCCATCGAGTGTCTACGTGCTGTACTTTTGCTTTTCATTCTGCTTCAAAGCTGAAACAGGATCGTATGAAATAAAACCTTTAAGAAAAGAATGAAATTTCGAAAGAAAAAAAAACTCTCCATTGAGAATTTATGCTTTAATTTTTTTTTAATTGTAGAGAGGATTTAAATCACGTTTGCCTTCTGTAATTCAAAATGGATGTTTTTATAATATTTTTTTAAGAAATAAAAAATAATTTCATGGTATTAAATATACTTTTTTCATGGTGGAACCTACAACGAAATATATTTTTCATTACAGTCTTTAAAAGTCCATCATTGTCTTACATTCATTTTTGAATAAATTTTAAGGCATTATAATTCAACAACTACATTCATTTGAAAGTATGTATATCATCACTTCAAATATTTAAAAACTGATCTTTCACTTCTTATACATGAAGAAATCTCAACAGTAATGAATAAATATTGATAGTGTCTCGTAAACAATAACTTTGTCACGAGCTGACACAAAATATTGTCTCAGAAACAATCATAAAAATTTCAATAATGATTATTATCTTCCTTTCACACTTTATATCCATGAAACTGAATAATAAATATTTAAAGAGTGAGGCCCACGTTTGACCACATTTCAGTACTGAAAGCTCTTTCTCCAGTAAAGTTCTAGCACTTCCAAATATCAAATATAACTATTCTCCTTATCTGAGCTCAATTATTTTTCCTGAGCAATATTTCGGGAAATAACTCTATGAATTTTCTGTTAATTATTCTATCCAATTATCTATATGAAAAATTAATTTCACCGGACCTCCCATTATACGTTTCATCGCTCTAATTTTACCAAGCCAAAATTATTTAATTCTAAATGTTATATCAATAAACACAAACAGTTTTCGAAGCATTACTAGCAGCCTCTAAATATGCATTACACCAGATAAAGGTTTGCAATCCTTAATTGCAAAATCATTAATCACTAATAATCAAAGGATTGCCTCACTTTGATTGTAGCTATCCTTTACCTTCATTCCATGTTTTGTATCATTTAAGAACATAATTTCATCTATACTGTTAATCGCTAAAAATAACATTCCTTAACTATCGAACTCAGTAAAATCAATTCTTCATTCGGTACCTCACTATCGCAATTATAAAGGTAATGAACAATCCATACTCGAAATGAGAGCTATAACCCACCATTCATTACTCGCAAAGATAGATAATATTTGAGATCGTTAAATAATGCAATCCTATTACTCGTTAATTTATTTATTCAATGAGTTCAACGTTCAATTTTTGGGGGATGCTTTCAGTTCCCGAAGCATTTCAAGCTGCTTAAGGGGACCCTTCCTGGAAATAGTATAATTTCAGTTAATTCCCATTTAATGAATTTGAGCGATATGTAAGCCATTATGCAAGTCACGAAGAATGAAACCTTTCTTACTTTTCATTATGCAAACAATTAGGTAGCGTATATTTAGGCGCAAACGACTTCCAGTGAATCCGTCTAGAGGGCTTGGGATCAAAACCCAGGGATTGCCTTGATTGAAAGAAAAATATCAAGAAAGGAAATTCCTATTGAATTGAGAAGAAAATTGCCCCAAATTAATTCCGTGGGAGTTCCGTTAGTTGGAATTGTAATAAAGATTAAAAGTATCATATGAAACTTTCTGCACAGCTATCTGGAAACTTCGTTCAAAATGTTCCATATTTCCAAGTTAATGGAAATCGTATTTTTGGCATCATATAAAAGATTCTTATTTTAGAAACTTAAAGGAGAAATTAAATCATTAAACGTTTCAAGCCACAATTCTGATAAATTCCTTCCTTTTCCACGATTTCAGGGTTTTCCTCAAACTTTCACTATAACTTTCCAGGTATTAAATGATGCAGAAGCTTCCATATTGCTGAATATTTCAAGATTAGGATAATTTTCTTTTGAAAGAGGAAAACAATTTTAGAATATTTTAAGTTTACGATATATTTTATTATGTCTTCAGATTTATTTATAAACTAGACATTGACATACATTGCGAATTTATAAGGTCTCTAACAAATACAAAAAAATCAGGAAAAATACAATATATAACCAAATGTTAATTATTACATTTGACATAGTAGTTCACTGATTTTCTACACCTTCTTCAATTTTAATTATAAAAATTTTAAAATCAAAACTAAGGAAACATAACATATTTTCACTCTATGAAACATACAAAAAGCTAAATTTTTAAATCAAGTTTTCAAGAAATACTAAGCTATTCAAATCAGATGCTGAAAATTGAGAAATCCAAACCAAAGAGAAGCTTCTTATCCTTTACATTCTATAAAATATACAGAAAATTATTTTTAATCACATTTTTATGAAATTATAAATAGTGAGATGTTCCTTAACGGAAAATATAATTTTGGCAGAAATTTTTAGAAATGTAGACTCATATACTTATAATGAGAATAAGTTAAACATTTTTCATTTGATTACATATTTTTTTAGTGAAGCATACATCCTATATAATACTGTTTTCATATAATTTAAAAGATACAAGTGAGTTTCTTTGATATAGCTATGTATCATAATTTCAAATATTAATATGTTTGAAAAATGTAGTGCATAAAAAACAATGAAATTTTTTAAAAAAAAGTTGAATGAAATCATTTTTTTTCATTGATGCAGCTTTGTCGAGATTTTATTTCTTTAAAAAAATAATGAAGCATACATATTATATAGTACCATTTTTTTATATAAATCTTATACATTTCAAGTAATTTAAAAGATACAAATGAGCTTTGTTCATATAGCTATGTATCATATAATTTCAAGTATTAATATGTTTGAAATAAGTTGTGCGTAGAAAAAGTGATTTTTTTAAAGTTGAATAAAATCACTTTCTTTCCGTTGATGAAGCTTTGTCGAGTTTTTAGGATTTGGCGTTTCATTTAAAGTGAAAGCATGTCGATTTAAAAATATGATTTAAAAAAAATGACTTCAAATATCAGTAAAGTGGGCGAATATTAAAAGACAAGAAGCAAAAAACTACCTTTCGAAAAATATTTTGATGAGATTTCCTTTCTTAAGTTTGATTTCAGTTGCTGTCACGTTCCATATCAGTTGAAAATTAGTCTTTACCGTGCTTCAAAAAAAAAAAAAAGATAGCTGCAATTTATTTTACTTTTTTACTTTACAGAGTAAATGTAACGAAAATATTATTCAAAAAAATATCTTAATTTTACTAAACTTACGATTTGAAAAAAATCAAAGATAGTACTGATACATTTTTTAAAGAAACAACATTTAAGTTTAACATTAAGTCTAAAAAAATTAAATATTGTATTCTGAAACATTTTATAGAATTAATATATACGTATTATAAAAAGAACGTACAAAGATAAAAACCGAACCGAATAAATGAAAGAAATGATAACATAAAACATTAAATTTATTCAATATATTGACTAAAAATACATAGAATATTATAAATAATTAAAAATTATATTTTATGCCATTAATATCAAGAGTTTTACAATATTCATTTTTGCTGTCATAAAAAAATATTTCTTCTAATAATAATTATTGCTAAATGAAAAAAGCACCAAATGTTTTGAAAGCGAAATATATTCTTCAGAGAATAAATTCATCTGATCATTTCAGTGGATATGAAATAGAATAAAATTTTATGACTATTTATAAATAAACTACAATTTATTTTTGGAAACCTAATTATTGAATGAAATTCTAATATTTGCAGAGTAATTAAAATTGATTTTTTCTTTAAAAAAAACGCATTTTACTCGCTTTATATTTCTATTTATAATAGTAATAATGTAATCTAATTTTAGCTTCAAACTTACAGGAATAATTGAATAAACTGTTTTATAAAATACATTGCCATTATTTTTGTTGCATTTTGTCGAATATATTAAATACAAGTATTGGAAATGCGAGAAAATTTATATTTATTAAAAGCTTTTATGATATGCAGGTACAGTAATTCTAAGCAATGATTTATCAATAAATCACTTTCCTATTTGCAGATAACTGCGTTACACATTTGCAATAAAATGCACAAAATCAAATATATAAAAAATAAGTTTTTTTAAACATTTCAGTAACTACACTAAAAGTGGAAATTCATAAATAAAAATATTTAATATTTTCATCAATTAACAACTATTATGATATTAATGAATATTTTCTGAAAAAGTCAAATTATTTATAAATCACCCTTTAGTTTTTCAGAAATCAATTGAATCCATCATCATTGAATCACAAAATTCTTTCCACTGCTTGAATAATTTAACCACTTAATGGAAGTTAAATGAAACCCTCACCTGAATCGCAGAATGATCCAAAATGTACGTTTTAACCCCAATTTTGGGGCGTATATTTTATCCTCCGACAAATTCAATTAATTTTAAATCCTTCTAATTCTCCCCGCACAATGCTGTAGATGAAAGCCCGGCTTTAATCTCTCTTGAAGAGCTGTGTTTTCGTATAGAAAGAAAGGAATGAAACAAACGTGACTGCCTGTAAAAGAATCTACGACTATTGATTCAGACAGAACAGCAACACAGACATGAACTTTTGCTTGTCAATTGCAAATGAAAATCAATGAGGCGACTTAAATTCCCATTTGGAGCCCAAAATGAAATTGCCTCCTTCTTCTGCAGTGATTACTTTTCCTACCCCTCACCACTGTAGACAGTGATGTTGGACGACTGGGAGGTTTTTTTCTCTGCCGGACATTGCTTACTCGCCTTTAATTAATATTTAATTAAGTTCTGCTTTCTGCTGCAAACTGTATCAGTGTTTAACTCTATTCTTTTTGTTCACTCATACTTCTGACTAAATGTTTAAGCAGCAAAGATATGTTTGCGACAGAATTGAGTCGAAAAAAACTGGTTTCTATTTCAATTTCGTTTCAGATTGAAAGATTAAAATGATATTAGAAAGGATGGATTTACGAAATGCATCATATTTTATTTTTGAAAGAAAAGAATTGTTTGAATGATTTATCTCTGATTTGAAGTTTGATATATGTTTACATCCTTTTTTTAAATTCAAACCTCTTATTTAAACAGCAAAAACACTTCCCACGGAAGGGTTCCACTAAAAATAGAATATTCTATTCCATGTTTTAATGGGAAGATTAAAATGATACTGAGGTCTAAGTTATTTTACTTGCAATACATCGAGAATATTTCTTTAATGTAAAGATAAATTGCGTTAATTCAAATAATTCAGCTTTATTTAGAAATTGAATAACGTGATCAATTTATTTTTATTTATTAATGTCTCTGATTAAATATTCAAACAGGAAATACCTTTTTGTGAAAAGATTGATCTCAAAAAGTGAAACTTGTATTTCAATTGAATTTAGTTTGAAAGAAAAATGATGCAAAAAGTCTCTTGCCTTCAATATAAATTTTTTTTGTTTGAAAAATAAAAAGATTTTTTTAATAATTCAACTGAATTTTGAAATTTTATTTAACATTTAATTCTATTTTTTATTAACATCTCCTTCTATCTAAATGTTTGAACATCAAAGCTGTTTTTAAGAAGCTATTTTAATGCCACATAAAAAAGAACAGATTTTATTTCAGTTCAGTTATAGTTAAACTGTTATTCGAAACGACGAATTTTATTTTCAACAACTAATGAGTCAATTTTGATTTTTTCAAAAAGGTATTTTGACGAATAGTAAAGGTAAACTATTTTGATAACGATCTCAAAATAATCAATTTATTCGGAATTTCGATTTTAGAGCTCGGTTCTATTTCCCATTCCTTTCTCGGATCGTACGTTAAAAAAATCAAATGCTCACTCTGAAACAAGATTACACCGAAAAATAAATAATTCAATTTCATTTTATTTTAGATAAAAAGAATATACTTTAAATACAAAATACTGCTCACATTATTAAAAGTCAGCATGTTTTGATAGCGAATAAAATAAGTTTTAAATTTGATTACAGTCAGATATACTTCGAGATCAAAATTATTTATTTATGTATGAAAAATAATTTAATGCATTTTACACTTATCTATTTAATTTGAATTCTTTTCGTCGATAAATCGTATATTCTGATTTACCGGGATCTCAACGCTAATTTATAGAAAGGGAATTTAATTTTATTACTTTTTTTCTGTCAAAATAAAAATAAATAACTTTATAAAATATTTTTTTAAATTTCCAGAAATATGCAAATTGTAGCGAATTCCCTAACATTTAAAACTGATTTAACAGCCAAGGAATAAAGTAAACGAAATATTTCGTTTTATTTTATTTTTATTTTTAAAATTACATAACAAAAATCACTTCAATAGAAAAAGTCGCAAATTCATATTTGCCATATATAGGAACGGAAACTCATATTTATGAATGTTTACTCCGGAAACTAGTTGTAGAAAAACAACTGGTTTCCGGAGGCTCCAACTAAATTTTGGTAGTTGTGATAGAACCTTTCACGATTATTCGAAAATTGATGGGACTGCGAAAGTTCGCTGTACAAGAATTCCAAGAAAATTCACAGGCCAAGAATTTCTGCAAGCTTTCCCTTTTCTTTCAAAGGAAAATTTCATTTATCATATTCAATGAAAATGACTTTATTTTTTGTCATTTTTTAAACTCTTTCGCTAGATGGCAGCACCGGTATTATTTCAGATGGCTTGAATAAAGTGTTTTTACTTTATGGTGCAAGTTATTCAAAATGCAGATTACAACAAGAATGAAAGTAAATGGAATATCTCTTAAAATAAGGTTTTTGACATTTCTCGTAAGCAAGAACTTAACACTGCATGAACTTCATTTAACAACCTCATAAATTGGCACCTAGGATTATACTCTCATAGCCACTCTATAATTTCGACATAGGGGTAGAAACTCAATAATGAATTTTATCAATTTTTTATCACTTAAAGACCCAATAAATGTCACCATCGATCCTGTTTCCATGTTAAAAATCTGTTATTATTATAGTCTTTATATTTGATTTATAGATAAAAAGTTGCTTCTTAATAATGCAACAGCAATCCCCATGATGTAGTCCAGACAATTTTATTGTATTGCTATTAATAACACTGAGCACACTTATTAGTTTGTCTACTGCTCTCATTTTCTCAATGGATTATATCCCAACTTTTTTTTTCTTTAGAGATATCTAGCTGAAATAAATATCAGAAGACGCCTTATAAATACTATGCACACTTTCTACAAATCAATGAAAAAATATCTAAAATATTCAAACGTCAAGCAAAAAAACATATTACAATTTCAAAATATGCGTGCATATTTCCTTTTCAATTTAGAATATTTATTATTGCTCCATCAGTACTATAAGATATATCAAATGGAACAGGATAAATCTATATATTTAGCTTACATGGATATATATTTATGTAGCACTTAAAGAAACCTGAGTTTAGAGCTGAGGAAGTTTAATTTGAAAGTTTGAAACTTTTGCTAATGTTATAAGAATCATGCTACAATATTCAGAAACAATATGTAAAGTATTTGTACGTATTTTGAACCAGACCAAGTATTTGATTTTTGCAGAATAATATTTAAGCTTAATAAGAAAACTTATAATAGCCAATTCAAAATTAAGATTTAAATCTTATTATTAAGCATATAAAAAATTCAAATTTGATAGTACATAACAATATTTTACATAATTTATAAATTGGATTCAAATAGCAATATTTAAATAAATTAAACTTTAAGAATAAATGTTGCATTGTTTCCTTTCCTAAAAATAAAAAGATTATTCTTAAATTCATTTCAATTAAACTACTGAACTCTGTAATAAAATTTTAACATAGTTATTTTCTTTAAAAAATATTTTTGTATTTTGCGTATAAACATTAGTTTAAGAATTCTCTAAGTCAATAAATAGTTAATGACACTAAAAAAGTAATTATGACTTGCCTGAAGATATCTTAGAATTAAGAGGTTGCAAGTTTAAAAAATTAATGATGTCAAATGCTATTTTTATTCAAAATAATTTCTTTGAGATGGAAAATCGGTCTACGTTTTTTGGAAAAATGCAAACAATTTTCTATACAACCATTAAAATTCCTAACAAAACTACTTTTTTAAACTGCGACATTTTTACTCAAGTGTGTGGTCTGATAACATATAAAAATGGGCCTTCACCTGACTTTTTAGCCAGCTCAATTAATAAATTACTTCACATGTCCTTCAGGAAGAACCGGTTAGCAAGTGAAATAGTCTAAGCACAGCTGGTATTTTTTTTTTCATTACAATTATAATTAAATGAATCGTTATCCGAAGAACTTGATAAGAAGTTTTGAGGCGTATCTTCCTGAAAATCTTCATCGCAAATTTCTCCGCAAGAATTTTTTTGCACTCACTTAATAAATTGCTTCATGGCAATTGAAGAAGTCTCCCAGAAAAATAAGAGATTGGTGAGACAACATTTTATTTATTTCGTTAATTTCGAACATTGCATTTGTTTTGGGGATTTTTTTTTAGTTCCGTCAAGGATAACAACATATAATTGAACGCCCAACAGGTTTGTTATCATTTCTTATCCGAATTAAGTTCTTGGTACTGACTTTCAGAGTGAGATGAAACTAATAAGGGATCAAATGATTGAATTATTTTGTTCTACTTTATAATGTTAATAAAAAAATACTGGCCATGTTAATGAATGTTCAGAAGCAATTCTACGAATTAGTAATTCAATTAGTATTCTCATAAATTATATTTAGACTATGAAAATACAGCTAGGAGAGGAAAAAATATTCTTAAAATTACATGGGTTAATTTTGAATGATTTAAAAGATGTTAAATTAACTTCTTTATTTTTTTCGTTTTTATATCATTCGTGAAGATTTGCTAGGAAAAAAGCTATGATTTACTAGGTACGTAAGAGGGAAAAAAATCAATTATGAAATAAATTTAAATAAAAATCTGTGAATATCAATATAAAAAAATCATCACTTGAACAAAATTTTTAAACGTTCTTTATTCCCTCAATATACTGCAATGTTATCAATATCACTTACTGCAAAATGAACTTAATACATACAAATGAACCAAATGCATATATGCCACATTTCACTAGAAAATATTATAATCATTATTTGTTTTTCATATACATACAACATATTTTTGTCTTTTATCTTGTTTTCTAAGATTACAAAAGAACTGCTGGAAATATATTCTTTTCATATCTATGAAAATTTTCGCAACAATTAATTAAAATCCTTGACTTATCAAATAAATCTTAATTGCAATAACTTAATTTTGCACTCATATTTCGCAGCAATGAACCAAACTAAATTTATTACGAATTTTGAGCATTGATTTGAATTTTATTTCAGAACTTACAGAATGTCTTTTGTCGCTTGAAGAAAGATGAGAAAAAAAGATTAAAACACGAATTACTTTACACAGACTGTACAGGACATTGATGATTATAGATCCATTTCAGACGAATACAATACGAGAAAATAACAGCATGCCAAAGAAATATAAAAGGCAATGCTCGAAAAGTTAAAGGAAAGTTCTAAGGCTCCAAAATAATTATTGCTCAACATTGAGTCTCAGCTTCTTGTGTTACCATCCGATTGAAAATTGATAGAGTTAACGCTTAAAATTGATCCGCTTAACGCTCTTTATCTTGCAAGAAGGTATCGAATTTATAGAAAAAATTCTTTGCTTCTGATCCGAGGTTGTTGTCCATGAATTTTAGTATGTTCGAAACTCTCATTTATTTCCCAGTTAGGATAAAAATTTCTGGTTTTTCTGAATAGGCGAGTTCTTGTCTCACTAACTTTTCCCCTCAATATCACATATTGCAGTTATATAAAAAAATTCATATATTGGTTTTATTCCAATGGAATTTTTATTAATAAAAATTATAAATCCTGAGAGGCGACATAAAAAAAGGTAATTAGCAAGAAATTGAAAGCATTAATTTAAATTATGACATAGGAATTAATAGTATCTAATCGCAAACTTCTGAAAAATATTTGCAGCTGGGTCTTATAAAATTATTCGATGTGAAACAAGACTTGTTCGTTTCTTTACATTTTCAAACTAAATACATGCATCATTTCTCATGCTTAGAATTAAAGTTTTGAATAATGTACTTTTTCTAAATTTTGTTTTATTCTACCCTTAAGACCCATGTTAACAAGTAACCCCATGATATTTTTATTCGTATTTTTATTTCATATACAGGTGTCTTTCTCAAGATATATTTCTCGTCTTCTTCTAAGCAGCATCACTTATTCTGTTTCTTCGTTACCAGGCCCAGTATCAACAGAGAGTGGCAGAAGATCCAAGATTTCACTCTCTCCTCTGAAAAGGACAGAAGAGTATCATTCTTTTTTTTCTTCCCGCTTGTACCTCGTTTTCTTCCTCGTTTTATTTATTTTGTTTCTGCTCTTGGATTTGAAATCCTCCGTATTCCCTCATGGGGCAAGGGAAGCTTCATAAAAAAAGCAAGATGAAAAAAAAATACTTGATTCGAAATATCATAGAAAACAGAATGAAACTTTCTCCGTCCGTGTTGACTTTCAAAAATGTAAAGAAAATCAGCTTCTGCTTCAGACGACCTGAATTCTCCAAAGAAAACGCAAAAGCCATTTACTTCGAGACAAATTTATATAGCTCGTATTTTATTCATTTTATATCCGGTTAGGGTGTTTTCAGTCGAGCGGAATTTTCTTAAGCGCCAATATAAGTACACATATTATAAAACATGAGGGGGGGGGTATACGTAAAACAAAATGCAGCTTTCCCCATTGGTGCTTTCTTCACATACATTAAATTCAACGTTATTTGGGCAAATGTAAGCATATCGCTTAAAATTCGATATGTAAAATTCTATTTCGTGATCCTAAGACTACTCTTTATTTAAAACAAATATTTCAGAAAATTCTCTGAGGAATTTTTTATTGAATACTATTTAGAACTAAATTTTGAATCATAAGAATGCCCTTAAGTTTTGAATATTTATTGCTTAAAAAAGGACATCCAAGGAAGGATTCTAAAATTAGAAACACATAACAGTTAAATGGTACCTTAGCTTGAAAATGTTTACGAAATACTTTCAAATACATTGCCCATAATGCATTATTTTCTTCAAAAATTACGAAAGCAAGGTGTTTCCCTTCATTTATGGGGGGAACCCCAAATAATGATCATATTATAATATATTACCATAAAAGTGTTAAAAATATCTAGGGGAATACATCATAAAAGAGTTTTTTAAAAATTTAGTAGGATATATCGCGTAACAGACTAATTCTTACATAAATTCTGCTGCAAGGCGTTTGCTACAATCTATGGTGATATCTAAAAAACTACGAGCATTTCTCGAAAATACTACTATAAATTTGTGTTTTTATTAATATCGTTTCAAGCTTCTTAACTTCCTTCAGAAGAATCCATAGCAACATGATAATCAAATGAAGTCAATACCATAGATTCTTATTTATATCGAATTTTTTATGTACCCTTATATTCAAAAGCAATTACTAACTTAAGTCTATATAATTGCAAAGACAACTAATACCTTTTATAAAAGGCACAATGGAACACCTATATATATATTTTAAATTGCAGTCAAAGAATCCGATTTGAATGTCTTTGTTAAAACATTAGTTCGCTTTAAAAATACAATAAAAATGAAAATTCTGACTAATTACGTAGAGGAACTAATAGTCTTAGTGAGAAAACCTTATAAAGAGGCAGTGATGTGAAACATTGTGTGAAGAATAAAGATATTCTTTTGTTTATGAATACTATATGCGTGTGCTTCAGAATCATTAAAAACCTGGTTTTGATAATTATTGTTAAAAGAAATCGATTCATAGAATAATTAATTTGTCCTCCTACAATATTGAATATATTTCTGCATTCTTCTGTTAATGAGAGCAATTTTGAGTATAAGCATCTATATAAAATTTATATTGATTAGCTTCCATATAAAAAGAATTTTAAATTTTCATATGTTTCAGTGATATTCTCAAACTATTGAAGATACTTTTAATACAATTTTTCTAAAGTTTTAGAAAATAATATGCAGGATAAACTGTTCAACAATGCAAAAAAATAAATAATGAAATTAATTATGAATTAATAATGGAATTTTTAGTCATTTTATTAATTTTGCTAATTTTAAATACAATAGAAATCACATCAATTAATAGTAATTAAAGATTTTTCTTATTTCCAATGTTTCCTTTCGTTTGGAAGATCGGATGAAATGGGGTCAAGTTTTGAATTCCTACTCAAAATCCCGCTGGAATTCAAGTTTTGCGTCTATCAAAGATCTAATGCATCTTTAGGCATGATGAGCGTCAAATATGTTCAACGATTAAAACTCCTTGTCTGATATGTTATGGATAGTTAGAAAGTGATATGTATCATCCACAAAGACGTCTTCATGTTATGAACTACAGCTCAAAGTACGACACAACTTTGAAGGTATCAAATATCGCTTCAAAAAAGGGCAGGAATCAGTAAATGTGTTAACTACTTTTTCCTTTCTTCAGTTACATAGCCTGAAGATAAATAATTAGAACTTCTATCTAGAAAGTCCATGATCATTAGAAAAGTGTCGAGCTTCTTTTTTGAAACAATAATACAATAGAAAATTATAACAAATTGGCAATGTACAGATTTGTTCAGCCAACCAAATCAGATGCACTGATAGCAAAAAATGAAACTTCCATCTTCCCGAGTTATACATGCGGTTGCAATTTCGTAAAAGAATTTTTATCTGAAAGTTTCCTAAGTTATAAGAATTGCGGATCTTACGCAGCAGTTCTTAAGAGTTCAGGAATGACACCTCTTAGCGAAATGTTTAAAGTTCGAAAATTGCATATGCAAGTCACAAAGTGCATCACGTTCCGGTTTTGAGTTTCTTCACTGAAAAAAAGTTTATTTCCTTTCTTTCATTCATATTTTTTCTTTCAGTTCTCTGGTTCTTATTTTTTCCTATACTTCTGTTGCGGTTTACAGTTTGTTCTCCATAATCTTTTGCTATTCTTTTTCCACCCCTTTGGTATTTTTCATCCGAGATTACAAACTCCCCCACCCACCTAGTTCCCAATATTTTATTTCTTGACAGTACAATTTATTACTTACTTTCCTTCCTGTAAGTTTTTTTTTTCTTTTCCTTTCAGTAGCAATTATTATCCTTCCAATACGAACCCCGTTTGTCTAATTTTTATTTCCTGTTCCTTTTTTGTTCCCTTTTAGCATGATTTTTTCTTCTTTTATTTCCAAAGAAAATAGAAAGCAAGATAGATCTTTGTTTTAGAAAATAGTATTTTTTTTTCCTTGGAAGGAATAACATTACTTTAGACCATTTTACTCCGCATACGTTGTGTTATTCCAAGTTAAATTCACTCTAGAGAGTTGAGATGAATAAAGAAGATGCGGATGGATCAACTAAAGAAAATACAGATTCATTTATCAGTACAGTGCAGTGCAGTGCATAATGTCATCGGTAGGAGTCCTATAAATTTTATAAAGATTTCCTTTGATGCATTTTAGCAACGATTTAAATATTGTATTTTATACAAATCATCTACAAAAAATAGCATGAAACAATTTTCATAATTATCCGGGATGTACATTTTAATCATAAATTAAAATTGTCTCAGCTTTACATGATTATTTTATACCTTAAATGTTTCTAAAATAATTTTCTTTGAACTTAGATATCGTCTTTCAGAATAATGCTCATTACCAGTAAGTGAAAACTACATCACTACGAACGAGTTACAGCAGTTGATAAGAGGAAATTAAAGGAAAATTATTTCATATGAGGATCAAGATTATCATCAAAAGGGCAATAATCAAAACTTTCTCGTCAATTTCCTTCCACAAAATAATTCAAAATTATTCGAAAATTGAACCCTTGCTTCTTTTGTTTGAATTATTCTGCTTATAACCAGCATCTTCCTATTTATGAATTAGCCTCTGAAAGTTCTATCAGTTATGAATCGAAAAGTGTGTACTAAAAATGAGAGATGTATATTACCAGAAAAATCTCAGGACAGCTGACACGGAAAGTTATATTCATGTTGATTATCAGCTTAATTTCAGCCTCTGCGATTATATTTTCGCTTTTCTTGTATCTAGATCGTTTTCAACTATTATCATTAAAAGTATGTGGAATCATCTGTGTTCTTCATATTCTTTATTGATATAAAAAAAATAAAATTGCGTCTTTTTGAAAAACTTTTGAGGCAAAAAAGATTATTGTCAGTACTTTCATAACAGTAAAAAAAATCAAAATAATTAAAAGTTAAATCATGAGCTTAAATATCTTTAAGGTTACATTTAGAAAATTTTATATTTTCTTTTTCACAAAATTATTTCCTTAATAAAATCTAATTCATATTTGCTTTTTAATTATTACCTTACAACTGATTTACTCATTCCATTTCAAAGCTCGTAAACTAAGAAGAAAAAGTTGATATATTTTTTATACATTTTTATTTAACTAGAATTCTTTCATGTTTGTACGAGTGAATTTTTGAACTCGTCTTAGATTAACTTGCTGATGTCTTGTAGTTCTGAAAATCTGTACACTTATATTATCCTGGAAGCAATATACTATTTTAATGTTTCTAAAATCTAAATTGACAGCTAATCGATTAGTTCCATTAAATTAAAATTCTATAAAAATGGTGCCACCAAGCAGTAAATTTAAGAAGATTTATTTCAACATCCCATAATATTTATAAAAATTAATTATAAATTTTAGACTAAAACACAGAAACTAATAAAATTAAAAAATTACTTCTTAGTATTTTAATAAAAATATGTCGTTCAAAATTGTTCGTATTGAATTTAGTATTATATTATTTGCAGAAATATTTTAAAGTTGGAATACAATAATATCTAACTGTTAAAAACAGAAATTAAAGTAACTTTCCGAGAACGTAGTGACTTATTTTTTGGGAATATCAGACAATTTACGCTTTTCTTACAACAAAAAGCGTCTATAGTAAAAAAAGGAAAAGGAAGCAAAAACATTCGTCAAGCATATTTTCCGAAATTCAACCCGACATAAAGGAAAAGCTTATAATTACCTTGCTGAAATACAAAACTATTTCATGAAAATTTGATTTTCTAGAATTCAAAATAGAACACTTTTATCGTTGGGATTTGTATATCAGATATTTTTTTTTTCTTTTCTATAAAACAAAATGTGATTTCGCAAAACCTGCATCCAAGTTATTTTTTCCAGTCTTTGGAGTTTAAGAAATTCGAAATCACTAGGATTTAAATTTCTTAAGCATGAAATGCCAGTTATTACAAGTACAGAACTGACTTCCAAATACTTTTTATATGCATGTTTGTCTTCCTTTTATGTGTCTCCTTTCAAACAAGTGTTCCATAGACAATATTTATATACGTAGTTTTCCTTGTATATTAAGATGAGTGCTTTTTGTACACTATTTTGGATTTTCATTGACAAGTAAAATATTTCATATAAAATATTTCCGTATTTCGAATAAGAGAATTTTTCATAATTTTTAAACTAATCATTTCTTATATTTTATATCTTTATATTAATATTCCTCATAAAATACCATATTCTACAAAGAAATCGGCTACCCCTTTTAAAAATAATGTTTTCAAATTATATATTTAAGGCAAACATTAAATTTGAATTATCCCAATTTTAATGTGCTAAAAAAATAATGTTTTAAATTCTATTTTCGCCGTAAGATGATGCAATGGTCTTTTTTTATGTGCATATTAACTGAATAAATTCCATTCCACCATTATTTCAACTAGATACTTTTTGGAATACTAGATAACTATATCAGATTGTTGATCAAATCTAACATTTTTTCCTACACCTAACAGAAATACACGAGTGTAATATAGTATAATCTAACAGGTACATTTTCTCAGGATCACATATTTATCTGAAACGTGCCCGTAGCTAATTTCTAAGCCGTCAGAGATAGACATACAGTTCTAAATGGAAAAAAACGCTTTCAATGACGGAAAAATTACATTTTAAGTTATTTGAGTCACTCAAACTCTTTTTTATGCAGTTCCTCGGTCCGACCGTTTATATTTAGTAAAAAAATGTGGATGCTCTAAAATATACGAAACAAATTCAAATTGCTTTATAACTTAAATTGACCTAATTGAAAACTGACTAAAATTGAAAATTAAATAGGAATCTTATACTAATTTAAAATGTAACAGTGGATAATTTCGATTTGCAAACGATCCATTAAAATGTCTTTCGAGGCAGCGAATTTAGCTTCAAAATTCGTCTAAAATGAACATTTTCAAATTTTCATAATTTTCATAAAGACATCAATTTTTGTCTCAGAATACTATTATATTATATATATAGGATGATATATTACAGCGCTAAGAATATTTTATTAAATATGGTTGATATGACTACGGGACTGCATAAAAAATGAGATTTAGTGCTTTATTGAAAAATATAATTATTAAATCAAACAATATAAATTATTATTTTCCCCATCTATTAAAGCTTTTTTTCAAATGGAAACATAAATCTATTTCTAAATATTTAGAAATTAGCTAATGAGCCAAGATAATAGTGAAGGCAGAATTCTGTAATCGAATTCGCACTCACTTAGAATTATTCTTCAATCTTGAAATTTTGTGTTCTTGTCGACAATACACTATCTCACTACTTTCAACCCTTTATGATCAGTTAATCGATTTATTTAATCAAGTTTTGATTCTAAATGCGTATTGAAACCTGGAACATTTAATGGTAAATTTGAGAAAAAAATTGGCTTCAGAATTATATTTATAACGATTAATTATTAAGAATAGGCTGAAATATTTAAAACGATGAAATTCTATATTTTAGCGCAGTTATAAAAAAGCGCTTTTTAATTGCCTCAGTTTTAATTTATTATATTCTGCCCATCTGTGTTCGTTACATAATCATGTTTGTTCAAAGATGTGACCGAGAAATTAAACTAAAAATTAAATATGTCCCAAGGCAGACTCAGTTATGAAATGACAATGGCACTAGATCACAGCTTTCTTTCTTATTCATTTGAAGGAATTTGAAAAAAGAAAACAGATACCAAACACCATACATTTTTTGTTTCATTAGGAAGCAGTAATTAATTTTTGAAATTCTTTACATGACGAGAACAATATAAACCCGCAATGTCAACACGGAGACCTTTACGCTCGACAGCAAATCTGACGTGGACAGAGCGCAAGTTAAATACTAATCTGTTTAGTGGAATATTTTCTGGAGCTCATAATCATCCAATTTCCAAATCAAAATAAACCGCTGGTAGTATTTCAGCATAAGGACAGTAGAACATCATTAACAATTCCATCAAAAATTTCTGTGCATGAATATAGTGTTCATTTAATTCATCAAGATCAGATATTTGAGTCTAATTCATATAGATGACCGGAAAGAATGGTGATTCAGATGCCGTCCTCGTCTTCTGCCAATATTTTAAAAGGGCAATATCCGTCCTAAATTGGGACCTCACGTAGTTTCAAAGTGAGAAGTTAAATAATTATCAAATGAAATCAATACTCTACCAGCTGTGACCTAGACTTTGTTAATAAAAGTCTAATGACCAAGATTCTGTCATCCAACAAACGAATGAAGCTAATCGTGGACGCTCTATATCAGATGACTTTTCAAGAAATATTCTTCTTAAATACGAAGTTGGTCAATTTAACATTGAGAATCGTATTATTACAGCTGATGTAATTCTAATAATAGCTTGGAATATTTATAATCATTAAAAGTAGTCAATCTCCATTGTAGCATACAACTTGTTTCCTAAGAAATGAAAATTGCAGAATATTTAAAGAAGTAATATTTCTATGAATAATTAACATGGACAGATGTATCACTTTCTGGAATAGTTAGGTATCTTGCCGGTACTAATTCATTTGCTGTATAATCCTCCATACTCGCCGGATTTAAACTCTATTGGTTATGATTTGATTTTAAAATGACTCAAAAAGTCTTACAATGTATCACTTCATGGTATTCATTAACGAACTAGTCCAGAGATTCTTAAAGGGATAAACAACTACAACCAAATCATCAACAAAACTACTGCAGTTTCAGATATTCTACGAATTTCAGATCGCTGGAAACAAGTAGAGCACAATACTGGTGATGGCATTGAAAGTTGGGTTTCGTTTGATTTTAGGGCACTAAATCTATTTTTGGTTATGCTGCGGCAAACACGTGATAAAATTGCAGGAGTAGAATCATTTAGAGCTATTACCTATGTAATATCATATGTAATTATATGTTTACCACAGTTGAATTTCTAAATCTGCCAATCCGAAGACCTGAAGTAAAAATAAAATATTCAATTACCTTTCATTTTTATTATTGTATTATGCATCATTCGGATCAAAAATATGACTTATTTTACAAGAAACAACAAAAGATCTGACACAATAATCCTAAGAAAGTGAATAGAAATATCCTTGCATAAACGGATAAATGTATACATTTTCCATTAAAGAATTTTCAACGGAATATCTAAGAGTTTCCACCAACGCAAGTTATATCACAAAACCCTCTTTCGTAAAAGAAATGATGCACCTTGATACGCTCTTAAAAGAAGAAAATACATAAATATAATCTGGGATATGCAGTATATGCATCATTTGCTGTAGTATTAAATCCCCAGATGAAAATCCTACATTTTTTTGCCTGCATACAAGAGAGATGAAGAAAGATTAGGTGTAAATACTAAACTGGAGGCACGTTTTTGCGTAACTCACTACTGACTGTTGTGAAATTGAAACTTACTTCGAAGAATTTAAATGCATTAAACCATCTAAAATCAGGGATAGATTCTAAGCAAGTTTCAACTTCGAATTTTTTTTTCCTTGCTATATAAGATTCACTAAGGTATTCCTCTTCTGGAGCGGGAAGGGAATAAATGTGTAACTGCGCACTTTTAGGAAAGCTTTAAAATATTTATGGGAAGTGTTGAATATGAAACGATTCGGGAGCATTTCATTTATATATTCAAAAGCAAGTGGAAGCTCTAAAATTATTCAAAATTCTTCTATTTAATCAAACAATAGAAATGAATTATCTCTCTATTAACAGAGTTATAAGGAATAAATTCTAAGCAAATTCAGGAGAAATTTTTTTTCCATATCGAATTAAAGAAAATATTTCTGCTTTTAAGTGAAAAAACACATTGGTAAATGTTCTGCTTGAAGGCATTTAATATAAATGGTTACAGATATTATTGTTGGTTAATAGAAAATTTCCAAACCGTTAGATATAGACATTCCAATTGTTAAGATGCTATAAATGATGTAAAGCATTATATTTTGTTATTTGAACTAGTGAATGTATTATTGATAGTATCATTTGAATTTTATACAGTAGCTGCTTCTGTTAATCATATTTAATAAAAAAATTTTGAGATGCTAATATTTTGAACAAAAAAAACCTTCACTCTTCTAAAACTAAAATTTGAGGAGTTCTCAGCTTTGAATATTTCAATTTTAGACGATTTCAAACCATTACAATGACCTTCTGTAGGAAGATCCACCAATCTACTCATTGTGTTTCCTTGAGATGGTCATTGATTGGTGTAAAATAATAAAATCCAAAGCTTCATAACTTGATTACTTTGTAATGGTGGAGAGTGGAATTTGTTTTGCTTAAAATGCTAATGTGGGAAAATGCTTTACTGAATATGATTAATAGAGCCGATAAGCTGTTCAAAAGATTCAAGATTGTTATATGTTCGAGAGCACATATTTCTATATTATTTGAATAAATAAAATTCTTCATGTCATTAAGGGCATTCCCAAACTGAAAATGTATGCCTATCTCTAAAGGCTTAGAAATTAGCTATTCTCCCATGATTACAATGGATACTTTGTATACGCGTTATGACGTATCAACTTTAAAACTTTTGATTACGCATAGTACATAGTTATATTTTGCCTTTTTATATAACTTGCATAATTCTTTAAATAATTAAACAGTTAATATATTTTTGACTTTAAATGCGATAAAAAAATTTAATGAAGAAAGTTCATAACAAAAACTTTTACAAATTATTAGACATTCTAAATAAATTTGAACTGGGGAGGTACTTCTATATAGGATTCAGGAAAATATTTCACTTTCAGAGTGGAAAATGAATAAATTATTTACTTTAAATTTACAGAAGTATTTTAAGATTTATAGATTTTAGAAAATGTTAACCTTAAAATTTTCCTTGACAAATAATTCATTTGTTATATTTTCACCTTTTCTTAATTTATCAGTATATTTTCATTATAAATTAATGCAATTATTTAATCATTATATATCTGATTTGAAATAAAAATAAATTTTAATAAAGAATTTTTAGTAAAAGAATTGGAGTTTTCTTCTTTAATTATAAATTTTAATTTTAATTTAATTTTTACTTAAATATCCTACGTTTGTTTTACACATTTGTAAAGATGCGTACACCAGTGGTTAAACATCTATTAATAAATCCACCTAAATTTAAAAACTGAAGAATAGTGTTTAAAAAATTTAAAAAAAAATAGAAAGAGCTTTCATGCACAAATGTAAAAAAGGGAAAGGTAGAGTTTCCTATATCCATTTACTTACTCTTCAAACTTCAACTTTTTATTTTTAAAAATTAAACTGTTTAAAATAAAAGTTTGGAAAGAAACTGGTTGGTAATTCCCACAACAAGCAAAAAAAGCTAATGGATTTGCCAAGGATTTTTTTGAATTTAAATTTTATAATAAAACACAGATTTGTTTACTTTGTCGTCGGCTTAAGCCCCTAAACTATACATTTGTAACAAGATTTTTTTTCAAAGAAATTCATTGAAATTACATTCTAGAAAATATGAAACAAAAAATTTAAGAACAGGTGATGTTGAAAGACTTTTTCACTGAAAATAATAAGAGCAGAATGTTTCATCATTTTTAAAATAATGTGTTTTTTTTTTTCGACTACTGCATGCATTACATCCTCCGCAACTACGAAAACAAATTTAACAGCACGTTTTCGGCCATATTATAAGCAAGTTTTATGTAGGTCAGGGATAGGGACTGCATGTAAGGAAAGTTGAATAACGATACATAGTTCCTGTCTTCATGCAAACTATTTTTTTTTTCTTACTTTTACCATAAGTTAATTTGTTTACATTGTTTTCTTTTCTCTAGTTTGTTCAAAGTTTATCTTAAATTTTCCTTGGCATTTTCTATGACATCACTCTGAAGTTAAAAAAACATTTTAAGCTATACTGTAACGTAATAATTATATTTAAAAGAACTGCAAGTTATTGTTATTTTCATGCATTAAATGTTCCACAGCTGAGCACTACAAATTTTAAACCATTCAGTAAGGATTCTGGTAAAACTATACTTTTAAAAGAATGTTTTTTACATTATTTTGGTACCACTTAAATGAATAATGCATTAGAATGTTTAAGCCTGCAATATTTCGGTTTTTCCTCTGCGTTTCCGTATTCTTTGAGTAGAGCGGATGAAAGTAAAATTATCTGCCCATAAATTCCATATATTTCCAACAGGAATAAAAATTACCATACACATTTAAAAATACTGGTGAATTTTTGAGACTTTATGTATTGAAGAATTACAGCCAATTATTATAAATCGTGAATGTTTTTATATATATATATTTCTTCAAGGAAATTTATTCTTTCAAGTTTCTGACAACTCCATTCCTACTCTCTATTTTTGCATTTTGAAAACTAAATTCCCAAATTTTGTTATTTTTCCAATTTTTCATGAATTTTGAGTAAATTATGAAAAAATTGCATTTCATTGCAACGTAGTTTCAAGGAATTTTTAAGGATTTGTAGAAAGAAATTCTGCAGTGTTTTTTAAAATGCTTTAGTTGGATAACGCAGATGTTTTCCTCACGTAAAGTTTGGCATAATAAAGGTATCTGAAAAATATTTCTTTAACTTACTCAAACACGGCCATTTTGAAAGAAAACAAAGAAAAAGCTTCGCACTTACCTAAAAAGAAAGAAGGAAATATATCAGTATTTTATACAATAACTGAAGAATAAATATTATTACAAAATGTTATGTGTATGTAATACATATTTAATGAACGAAAAATATATAAGATATCTCACCTAAATTATTTAGAGAAATTATAAACAAAAATTAATTTAGAACTAAATAAATAGCTTATTAATATTGCTATAATATGCTAAAATCTGCTTTCAACAATTGCATTAATTATTTTTAATCTTTATTCACCAATTAAATAAAGAATAAAAACTTTCAAAAATCAAAATCATGAGCATGCTAATTAGTTATCAAAGCATTTTTAATTATTCATTCGCTTTCATTATTGCAATATTACTTCTAGCGCTCCAATTAACCTATTCTTTTAGTTTTACTATCAGCAATAGAATATTTTAAGTAGAATGTTCTTTGAAAGTAAATTAATGCTACTTTTTTTGTAAAATGTTTTTACTAAAAGTGATGTTATTGTATTTTTGAGAATCTTTTCTCCAGTAACGTTTCCAACCAATTTTTTATTCAAAACTTTTTTTCTTTTTAGTAATGAAAGCTGGATTTCCTTATTTTTTTGTCCAAAAATATAAATTAAACCTTTGTATCATCACTAAACGCAATACTATTTTATACAATTTAATACTTGAAATAAGTTATAAAAAATAATAATTCAGTTTTGCTGAAGATAGATTTAAATATCTATGCTTGTTGATTTCGAATACTTTTTACCACAGGCAAGGAGAAAGCTCAGTCTTAGAATTAAATGAATTGCAGTGTATTTACTGCAATTGATAAGAGAATTCAGTGGTACTATTTAAATAGAGTTCTTTGGATTAAAGGGCAATGCAAGTCAACCGTATCATTTAGCAACTCGCATTGTCTAAATGTATTACAGAAACAATGTAAATAATTTATTTAACATAATTTAACAAAAATTTAATAATTTCTGTGGATCGGCTCTTATTTCGGTAAAAATCTCAACTCGAGGAGTTAGTATATATTATTTTGGCTAGTCTATCAGTCTTGTGATCCAATGAATCAGCACAATTGATTATTATTTGGTATCTAAGTTTCCATACTTTTTTTAATCACGAGAACACTTATTATTTTGTACTTGTATGCCGCAATGACCGAAATTTTAACAACTGGTAATCTTGTATGCAGAATTTTTAACAATTAATAATCCTAATATCTGTCTCATTATTCGAGACGTAGAATGAGAAGAGGTTGTTCTATATTAGGCGAGAATATACTAACATGGTTTAGGGAGCAGAGATGATTTGTACCGAAGATTGAGATAAAAATATATTAAGTCAGGTAAGAGTGCATGAATGTTTTCTTTTGCAACTAGAAACATCCTACCAAGTTTCTCGCCATAATCATGTACTACTGGTTTTCTCTATTAGACAAAAAAGTGGTCTTTCTTCAAAAATACCTGTTGTAATACATTCTATATTCTCATTGCAATCTCAATTCATCCCACTATATAATTTTTTTCTAATGATGAAACGTTTCTTAATAAAAATTACAGCATGTAATTTTTCTCATACTGGGAACAATAAAAAACAAACACTCTTGTGGCAAAAAAATCGATGGAAAGTAAAAAGAAAATCACATGCTAAATGAAAATGTATTATCTTAATTTACTAAAAAATACTTTCCATGCGAAAATATGTGATTCGAATTACTTTAAAATACTTTCCATACGAAAATATGCGATTCGAATTACTTTAAAATACTTTCCATACGAAAATATGCGAT